>VUQR01012185.1:0-17114 GCA_015108515.1 Hemichromis elongatus
TAATTTAAATTTATAAAAAAAAAAAAAAATTTTTTTTAAAAAAAAAAAAAAAAAAAAAAAAAAAAAAAAAAAACTTGGTAAACTGCTTCCTTTTATTTGGTGTCACATAACAATGTGCAATTAGAGCTCTGCTTTTGCGATTTGTAAAAACATTATAAATATTTTTTTTTACATCATTCTCCTCTATCTGCCACAACATGAACTCAGCACATACCAGGCAGTGAGTAGGCCCATTGAGCTTTATTTTGAGTGGCTGTTTAACCAAGGTCCTCAAAGTAAATATGAATACAGTGCATTCTGTCAGGGTCACAGTAAGCTCCCTATTCACACAGCTCCATGTCTACCACAATTTCCTCAACAGCCAATCACCATTGCACTGGAATCCAGGGAAACCATAGCAACCCTGGGGCCTTGGATGTTATTGGCAGGGTCGATAGAATGAAAGAGAAAAGAGGCGGAAGTCAAGTTTAAAGAAGAAAAAAAAAAAGCCAACTGAATCTATGCAACTGCCAGAACTGTTGCTGAGCCGTGAAGATGTGACAGTGAGTCTGTTGATGAACCTATAAGCTCAAATAGATAGTGTTTCAGTGGTGTTTTGGCTTTGATGCAGCTCAAAAAGTCTGTACCCACTGAACGAACTTTCTCCAAAATCTCTCTGTTGCTCGCTCTCTCTGTCTTACTCGGGCTTTCACATTTTGTTTTTCTCAACTCAGTTCATTATGTTTCTTTCTGGTGTGAACGTCAGGTCGACAATACTGCCATAGCTTGAAGGATGATGCGATTAAAAACTAAGGAGGGAAAGAGAAAAACACAACTCATTAAGTAGAATAAAATTAATAACTACGTTAAAATGACAAGAAAATGAATGAAAAGAAAGGCAAATCTCTGTTAGTGTGCGTGTGGGTTTTAAATATGTAAGACATTTTATGTCAAGATATTCATTTTTCATTGCTTTGATATGTGTCCCCTTTTTGCATGAGTGTATGCTGTTAATACTATTTGTCACCTTAAGAGGGAAATGCAGCTTTGTCTCTACCTGACCTGTTGTGTAGGTGATACAGACTCTTTGATCTGATGGTTACCATCTTTTCTTTAAGGCTAGAGTATGATCACTAAAGACATTTTCATGCATGCACACATTCTGATAATGCAATTTCTGACTTATGTAGATTGTACATTAAACTGTCTCTGACCTCGCAACACCACAGTATAAAATCTGAGTTTTGGCTCCAGTCCACTTTTTTTTCTTTCATTTTGTCTTTCTTTCTTTCCAGCAGGGAGAACACATCACAGATGTAAGCTAGGACAACTGCAGATAGTGTCCCTACTTGATTCTCTCAGCTTTGTCCTGAGTTTATTTGATGCTTCAGATAAAAAACAAAACAAACCATTGGATTAGGATTTAGAATGCAGTCTTGGTCTGAATTTGAACAGTATAAAGTTATTTGATCAGTAAGTCTTAGGACCAGCTGACAAAAGGGATTTAGCTTTGTAGTACCTGAAATCTCAGTGCATCGTCAGGGCTCAATTTGAGATGTAATCTCAAATGTAAACATTCTTCTTTTAATTTTACTTAATCCTTGAGTCACTGAGTAACAGCCCAGTTCTTCCTTGGGTGCTATGTAGTCACTGCCAGAGAAAATTTACCTAAAGCAGTGATTTTAAGCCGTAAAATAGGTCATCATAATATATCGTGTGATCTCGATAAGTGGTACTAATACTCTCTTAAGCAAATACACACAACATGTGTGGGTCAGTAAATAAAGAAGATTAGAAGTGCACATGTCAGGTAGTTTGCTTTCAGTTTGTGATATCGGATGATCTACTGTATTTGTAGATGTAATTGCTTTGTTTGTTTTTCAGAGAAAGAGAGGACCTGTAAAAAATATACCGTAAACAAAATAACCTGTAATATACACCTTGTTATTTTCTGTGGCCGACATAAAAGTCACAACTTGTTTAAATCAGTCAAATGGTGCCCAAACTGTAGCCTCCAAATCTACATATAAGTAGAGTGTAATACAGGCTGTCCACAAAAATGTTTTTTTTAGCATTATTACATGCTATAGGATTCCCTGTGAGCATATGTTGCTTGTCAGTGTATCATGCATGAGTTCCACTTTATCCGCATAGTCATGAATGGGAGGGATTAAAATAACAGGAAGAACTCTGTAATAGAAGACTTTTTTTAAAAACACACACACACACCTACACACACGCACATGCACTTACACACAGACACATACACCCCCTGAAAAATTTAAAGAGTGTCAGATGGACTGACAGAGGTTAAACCTTCAGGAACAACCTCCAGTTGCTATTCCTTATTCTGAGCTGCAGTGGTTCAGAGAGAGCACTGTGGCCTACATTCCAGTGACACTGACTTATACAATTGAGTGCAGTTCAGTAGGATACAAACTGCATCTCTACTTTGAGGTAATGTAGTGACACCTTACCTTATGTTTTATTTTTTTATTTCCTTTGTGTGGAATCTTATTTAGTATATGCATACATATCACAAGGGCTTTACATGTTAATGTTCTTCACTGAACCAGAACAACACTGATTGGGTGTTTGTTGTCTTTTCTAGTGTATAGGAGAAACCTGGCACACTTTGTCCATAATGGCTTAGCTAAACTGTCAGCATAAATTAATTATTTTAAAGAAGAAGGCCACTCACCTGGTGTACACAGCATCGTTGAGGAACTAGAAACCATCAAAAACTTAAGTATATGGAGAATGATTCACAAATGTAAGGTGAGATGGGTAAATTAGAAATTCAGTTTCATATGCAAACACGTATATAATTAATGCAAAATCTTTGAGAGCTTGATGTTCTCAAGAAATTAAATGAATAAATAATAAAATAATTCAGTATTTCGTATTCAATAATTCATAATTTAGTGGAGGTACGAGGGCTCATCATAATTTTAACAATTTCTTGGCAGTCTAATCAGAAAATATAGTTTATGATTGGCTTAGTTTATAGCTTAATGCACCTGCAGTACTTTGCTTAATCATAAAAAGTAATTGTTGGGAAAATTGCAGCAATAAAAATCTAGCAAAACTGAAAATCAAACTTTTGCATTGGCCTTTTATTTGTTACCTAACTGTAGATGTATGTGGTTTTATGTATATAAGTTGCTATGTCTTCTCTCACATTTTCATTTTCTCTTTGATGTATTAACAGTATTCATTTTTCCTTGATCCAAAACCAAAAGCTGGTGAAACTGCAAAACACTGTGCATATTATTTTGGCAATAAGATTCAAGGTTATTCATTCCTTTACATTTTTTAATCTTTTGAATTTGTGCACATTCAGCCCTAGTTTAATTTTTTTTTAATTAAATAAAAAAAAAAGTTTTGCTGTATGATAAGAGTCCAATCAAGCTTTGAGAGAAGGATGAGTCCTGACTATTTCTCACTTCTAAGGGTACCATGGTGCATTACAATCCCTCCATGGGCACAAAAAGGCATCAGTCAACAGAGACTGTGGTAGCGTTTCTGCCACCTGACCAACACTTTTTTCTGCAAGAGACTCCATCAACAGATATGGATCTATGGGCTCAAGGACGTGTTCCAAACAAACCCTCAACCTCATAGAATGCAAGCCATAAAGCCGTATCCTAGCCTTTTACTTGTTGTTTCTCTGCAGATCCTATCAAGCTGGAATAAGATCCATCTATATGGTGGCAAGTTACAGATTATTTTTACTTACCTCCATATCCTGCAAAGTGTAAAGCAAGATAAAGAGCTAGTGACACACTGCTTCCTTAAAAAAGTAATCATATATTTGACTTTATCATTAACCATATAGTAAATAAAAAGAAGAAGAAGAAGGGAAAAAGCAAGTGGATATATAGGACGTATGCAAATCTGTGTACCAAACAGATGAGCCTATAAACCTTCAAACACAATATATTTTATACTGAATCACTAATTGAAAAACAGTTGGCAGAGATGGCAGCAGTTATTGAAGGCCATCTTTCTATCTTATTTACAACAAAGCAGCATACAGCAAAAAGAAGTAAAATTTAAATCCTACTGATGTTGTCAGGGATGGGAAATTCTCTCAATCCTTGTTTTACACACTGGCCGTTCCACTCCACCCTAAGCCCCTCACACTCTACAGGGAAGCAAACTTAAACTGACTGAATAGTTGATAGTATTACGTTAATTTCTGACTTTCCTCTGCCTCTGCTCTTAACACTGAAGAGACGGAGGAGGAAGAAAAGAAGAAGAAAGGAAGTAGTTGTCAATGTTTATATGTGCCTGGTTATCAGGAACATTAAAAGGCGTTGCAAACAGCCAGTAGCCTCTTATGAAGATGCTAGCACAGCCAAAGAACCATGCTGTGCTGGGGGAAATAATAAGAGTCTGCTCTTTTTCAACCCACACATACTCTAACAACCAAGAACACTCTGTTTTGCCAGCGCGAAAAAACAGCCACCACATTCTGTTTGGCAATTGAATATTCAGTAGTCGATCGTGTTTGCATTTTTTTTTGAGGAAACTGAAGAAATAGTTGTTACATCTGCTTATTGAGGCC
The DNA here is from genome assembly GCA_015108515.1 of Hemichromis elongatus. Taxonomy (NCBI): domain Eukaryota; kingdom Metazoa; phylum Chordata; class Actinopteri; order Cichliformes; family Cichlidae; genus Hemichromis; species Hemichromis elongatus. The sequence goes on from VUQR01012185.1 coordinate 4,550, forward strand.
CTTCCTTACTTGCACACTGTCAGGTGTCCTGCTAGAAAACACAAGCAACTCACTGTCCATTGAGAAATTAGAAAACCTTAAAAAATTTGGAGGTACATCATTATTTACATCCATCTGTTTTCTTAACTGCTTCTCCATTTCAGGGTCACATGGGTCTAAAGGCTATCTCTTTGGATGAGAGGCAACAACATGTATAATTCAAAAATTTTGGTTTTCCTTAGAAAACTCATTTTCTCAATCTCATTCAAACCGTAGCATAGCTGTTGTTTTCTTTTGCTGCACCAGAAATAAACTCTAATGCAGTCACGTTAGTGTAACTGTCATAGTAAAGAAAGTATCTATATATTACATCACCCAGTACCTGTAAAACCAATTATCAAGTGTCTTGGATGGCTAGCCTGGAGGTTTAAAACGAAGCATCGGTGTTCCCGTTACTCAACACCATAATTATCAGAAGGGTCATACTTTAATTTCCTCTTCATCCCTAAATAGTCTCAGCAGGAGCACTTTTTCACTGAAACATAAAAGTCTGAAATGACCAGAAATGTGGAGGGTTGAACAGCATTTGTCAAAATCAGTATGAAATAAGGAGGGCTGATGAGTGGTTGTATGAAGAGCAACAGTATAACATCATGGGTAAGCCGTTTCAGTCACCACAGACTGCCCACGCTTATTTATGGTAGCTGGCCTTTTAGCTGCGTGATGTCAAGACCAGATTGCTCAGAAATGCACTGACACATACAGCATCTGCAAAAAGAAAAAAACAACTAAAAATATGCCTGCTTTCCCATTTTTAAGTGATATTTTGAGACTCAGTTTGGCAATACTTGTTTTGCTGAAGAGAAGTAATGTTGGACTCACATAATTGAAAACCCCAAATATTTTTTTTTCTGTTTGTTCCATAGTTGACAGATTCAGGTAAGAAGTATGACCTGCGGATAAATGCGTAAGGAAAAGAAACCCACAAACCGTAGAACTGTGGGATACATGTATTTTTCCCCTTCACAGTCACTGAGAAATCAATGTTAAGAACTAAGCTGAGGCATCAAAGACCAACAGCCTATCTGACCTGCATAGAGCCCCACTGTGGGGTATAATGCAGCATTGTACACCAGTTACTTAAAGACCCATTCATGCAGACACTAAGTAAATGCATAGGACCGTAAGATGGGGGTGTTGGCTAAGATACGATTTACAATACTACCTCCAGCCTTTACGATTAAACAACTTACACACAAATGGAAATATTTTCAGAGAGAAGAAAAGAAAAACATTAGATGAAAGTGTTTCTGATTAGAGAAATACAAACCAAAGATTTTATTTTTCATAGCCTCCTTTGTCTCTCCATAAAAATAGTGTCGCTAAAAATAAAACATTAAAAGAAGAAGAAACACAAAGTAATGTTTCAATGTAGTCCATGGAAAAGTCCCGGTATCATCAGACATTCATTTTGTTTTACCTCAACCCTCTTTGTTTCTCTCCAAAAGCAGAATGGTCAGCAAAGCCCTGTATCACTGCACCACATGTCTGTTCCTTTGAAAAATTAGCATCGGAATGAGCCCTTGCGGAGACAAGTCAGGCAACTGCTGTAATGCATTACTAAATTAGCCCTAAACACTACACAAGCCAATAAGAAGCATGTCAAAACCGAAGGGAAAAAATAAAAATACAAAATGCAAACAATAACAGAACAACATATTTGCAACAACTGTTATTAGCCTGCATTCCACGTTTGCCAGTTAAACCAGTGGGGAATCCTGTGCACACTAAATAAACATGTTTAGATACGCTACAACTAAGAAGCACTGGCACTGTCAAATAAACGCAGCTGAACTCCAGCGAACAGAGGGTTAAACCTTAGCTGCAGAAATTCACTGCAGTCCAAAAGCATTTGGCTGATAGCTACTGAACAGCACAATCTATCTGTGCCATTATGCTGCTATTGGACAAATGTTTGTATCTATCTAGAGTTTGCTTTGTGTGTTTTCAAACTCCTTAGTTTGGAAATACCTTTTTATTGCATATAATATTTGGCACAGTTAAAACTGGAGCTTCCATTTGGGGCTGGATTTAGAAACTGGTGCCTTTGCAAAGAGCTTCTTACTGCCTCCTAAATATGGCCAAAAACAAACTAAATGCCTCTTCTTCTATGCTAGACATCATAACTTTCCTTCTTTCAGTCAAAAAAAAAGCAATTAATTATCCATTTTTTTTAAATAGAAGTCACCAGTTATTAGAAAATAGTTTCAAATTACTTTCTTTTCTAATATAATTTGCATGTCTCACCACTGCCTGACGGTAGTTTTATTTATATATATATTTATATTTTTTTCATATTTATATACTTATGTATAGGCATGTACAAGAAACAAAAAATGTCTCTGTTTTGCACTTCTGTACAAAAGAAAGTTACCGTTCTGTTCTTTGTGCATTCTATTGCATGGACTGGTGAGCAGAGATCAGGGGAGAGGTTCGGGCAGAGTCAGACATAAATCCATAGGGAGCGTTACTCAGATTTGGGTCTCCTGAACCTTGTCCTTGCCATGAGTAGTCTTAATAACGTAGGGATCAGCAATGGTGCTGATGTGGCTGTGATGTTGTCTGACAGAGCGGTGAAGAGAGTTGTTCTGAGTCCAATGGGCACCGTAACTGCCCTGGCGGGATGAGGAGGACACATACCCAGGCTTAAAGGTGTTGCTGTTGTGTTCCACCAGTGTAGGCAGTACTAAACCTGTGTCATCAGAGCCACTAGATCCAGATGTGGGTGGTGGAACTGCAGGAACTTCTTCCTCCATCTGTATGATTTCTATGGTCCTGGCTGCTGCCACGGTGCTTCTCTGTTGATGCCTCTTGCGCAACTTATAGAATGCTATTAACATGGCAGCTGCCAGCAAGGTAACAGCAACAAAACACCCAATAATGATTTTGGTGGTTTTCATCACCTCATCCAGGCTGGCAGCTGGCTCACTAGGGACTCTGGCAGTGGGAATTGATACCTGCCTTGGAGTCTGAGTGTTTTGAAATAGCACAGTAGGTGTGGAGATAAAGACAGGTTGAAATACAGAGGGTGATGCAGGGACTGTGGGCTTGGGTTTAGGGGTCTCCTCGACTGTGGGCGCCAAAACTTCCACCGTTACAGTGGTAAAGTAGGACAGATTAGATGTGTTGAGTTCAGCGTTGCTGACGTTTAGGTAGGCCGAGGCGTTGGAATTTCCTGCCATGTTGCTCACCATGCAAGTGTAAACACCTGTATCTGATGGGAGAACATTGGAGAAATTAAGTGTTCCATCATTAAGGACAGATATTCTTGGATGAGCTGAGCCATGGGTCAATACAGTTCCATTAGGGAGAAGCCATCGCACTGAGCTCATGGCAGCTGTGCGACACTTAAGCTCTGCCACCCTCGCTGCTGAAATGTTAAGATCTCTTGGAGCATCAAGTATGAATGGTGCTGAACACTGAAAGGTTGTTTGATCAACCTCCACCAGGTAGCGTCCTCTCATGTGGACCGGAGTGTGGCAGCGTCCACAGCAGGTGGAATTTGTGGGAATGTATTCTCTGAGCCACCAAGAGAGCCACACTACATCACAGTCACATCGCCATGGGTTGTGATGAAGATGTAGCTCCACCAGATACTGCAGGGGGGTGAAGAGGTTATGGGGCAGAGACGACAGGTTATTGTGGGCTAAATTAAGCTCCACCAAGGCTGTGATGTCATCAAATGCATTCCTTTCAATGATAGTAATGGCAGAGTTCATAATCCATAGTTTACGTAAATTCTTGAGGCCACGGAATGCTCCAGGCTTCAGTTCAGGGAAAACATTCTCCGATATCTCCAACTCCTCCAATCCCACCAGTGGTGAAAGATTGGGAAACTCCCTCAGATTGCACATCCCCAGGTTCAGGTACTTCAGGTTATGAAGGCCCTCGAAAGCGCCATCTGAGATGTACTCCAACTTCCTCAGCTCTCCCAGGTCCAGTCTCATGAGTGAAGGGACACGATTAAAGGCATAAGAGGGGATGCTCTCAATGGGATTGTTTCTAAGCCACAATTCTCTAAGCTTTGACAGATATTCAAAAGCTCCACTAGGTATGACTGTCAGTCTGTTGTCAAACAGCTCCAGGGTGTTGAGACTGGTCAGGCCATTGAAGGCCCCCACTTCAATCTGCCTGATAGAATTCCTGCCCAACTGTAGTACCTCCAAGTGATGCAGGTGTCTAAATGTATCTGCCTGTATGGTTTCTATGCTGTTTTCCATCAGGTTCAGGTACCTGGTGTTGGCTGGGATGTTAGGAGGAACCCTAATCAGCCCTCTGCGGGTACACACCACCTTGCTGAGCTGGTTAGTGCAGGAGCACACACCTGGACAGTTCTGTGGCTTAGCTGAGCCGAACTCAGGGCCTGTGGACTGGCACATAGTGAAGGCAGGCACCATGAGGGAAAGCACGGCGAGCAGGGCTGCATTCCAGGTAGGCTGCACACTAACCTGGCCCAGAGGACTCATGGTGTGGAGGGCTCATTATTCTGCATGGTGGGGGGATATGGCACACACCGAACGACAGACCACCCTAGCCTGGCTGGAGCAACTCAAGGCTCCAAAGTTCCATCGACAGTGCAGGAAGATGCTGCATCAAAATTGTTGTGTGAGGGAATGAAGGGGGAAAAAAGGAGGACAGATAAGGAGAGAGAGTGACAGAGATTAATACAAGAGAAGAAACAGAAGAAAAGCAATGCAGCAATGTAATAAATAGGTTGAGTAACAGTCTCAGTGACGTACCTCATTAGTTTGAAAGTCCTCCTTTTTGCCTCTTTCCAAATGTTAAGCACAACAGTCACATACAGCATTCATCTGTAATTCCTTTCCATAGAATTGCATGAGATAGATGGTTTCTTCTTTTTCCTTTTTTAAGAAAGTAGTGTGGCCCTCTATTAGCCAAGGGTACAAAATGGCTCCTGATATTAAAGACTGAGAGCAGCATGGAAAACACTCACAGACAGCAGTAAGGCCATGAAGGCTTAGCAGGTGCCCAGATTCCTTCTGCCCCCACCAACTGTCCCCCTGCCAGGCAGCAGACTCCAAAATGCAGCTGCACTGTAGATAAATCACAATGATCCATAACGCAGTTAAACACGACAGAAGAGGAGAGAAGAAGTGACCAAGTGAAATGAATAAAAATCCCCAGTTCTGTCAGGTCCTGATACATGTGTTGGCTCGTCCGGCTGGTCGCCTGTTTGGGTGAGAGACCTCCCTCACTGTGACTTTGCCAAGGGCTTGTCGGTCGCTGATTAGCCCTGTTGTGACAGAGACTGAGAGACAGAAAAAGGCTAAAGAACTCCCGGCACAGTCATCCCCCTTCTACTCTCCTCTCCTCTCCGCTCCTCTCCTCCTCTGTGTTCCTCTTGCTTCCTCCCAATGTTGGGCTGGCCCTGGTCAGAGCAGCTGCAGGCTGCTGTGTGCACAGCTAGCAGTAATCCGTCTATTCCTCCTGGGGGGAGGGGGGCTAGGGGTGGTGGGAGAGATGGTGGCGCTGTGTGGGGGGTGTAGAAGAGGATACGCTGCACTGTTGGAGCTTCGCAAAAGACTGTCGGAAGAGAGAGAGAGAGAGAGAGCACTCTTCTGGTCCTCTTCTGCAATGAGAGAATGCAGAGAGGATTACGCTTGAAGGATGTGTGTGGAAGTGGGCTCCGTATCTGTATCCATAAGCAGAGAATGGTGTTGAGGATTCTTCTCTCCGCTTGCTCTTTGTCCCCCAGGCTGCGTCCTGCAGTGGTCTTCTGCTTGCTTTTTTTTGTTAGTTTTTTCTCCAGGACTGAGGTAGTAAGTTGTGGCAGTTGGCCATGTGTGTGGCTGTCAGACTTGCGGCTGGCTGGTGGACTACTGCAGTAGCCAGAGTAGAAGAGGGAGAGAGAGAGAAAGAGGGGGGAAAGAGAGACAGAAAGAGAATGAATGAGAGAACCACTGACAGATCAAGAGCAAGAAAAAGATAGAGTGTGCAAAGGAGAGAGTGTGTGTGTGTGAGAGAGAGAGAGAGAGAGATGGAGAGGCACGCGAGCACTCTAACAGGCAGCCCACCGTCAGAGAAACAGCAGGAGCAGCATTCTAATCCACATCTCCTCTTCTTGTTTATTCTCCAATCTCTCTTTTTTCTCTATTCCCCCCCTTCGATGTGTGTCGGTGTTGCAGGCAGCTAAGATGCTCGCTCTGCCCCCTCCCTTTGTCCTTCAGTGGGAACGTGAATGTACTGCTGACGCACTCCTCATAGCTGCTCAGCCAGCCTCAGAGCAGTGCATTGGTTTGATGCAGTGTTCCTGTGTATTAACACATACAACCTCCCCTCCTCCCCCATCTCCCTCCCTTCACAATAACCATTTTCTCCTCTCTTTCTTTCTATGTCAGAGTTTCTCACATGCTCCGTCCCTCGCCTTCCTTCTTCCCTCTCGCTCTCCGGATCGCTTTACCTGTGCCAATCTTCGCTTCTCCTGCCATCTGTCTAGACACCAGCTCTTTACAACCAGCTGTTAAAATTAAAAATCTTGCATTTCAATCAATAATTTACAAACAAATGGCAAGACTTTCTGCATTAACTTTAGAGTTTCTTTAGTTCTCTCTCTTTCTATCTCTATCTCTGTCTCATCAGCGAAACAGTGCACCAGAGTTTTCCAGTGGAGATGCAGCTGTCCATCTTGTAAGGCACAGTTTTGGGAGTGTTTCCCTTACTTGCTATTAATGCCATAAGGGGGGAATAAACAGAGTTGTTTTCTCATGATGGGTTTGAGTTTCTTATTGTGTCACTTGTGTGGACGTATTATGTGTGTGGGTGTTTTGGAAGTGAGGGTATTGGATCGGGGGGGTTGTGACATCATAAAGGACTGAAATGCTGACTATGCTTATCTGTCGGCTGGGCAGTCTTTTCTTCAGGGAGGAGAAAGATGAAAGCGCTTGCACGCAGTTATCTCTGGGAATGATGAGAGAAAGACAGAGAGATAGAAGGAAAAGAGACTTACCGGGAGAGTGGGAGGGGGGGGCTGGGTAGGAGCAGATATATTCATGTCCTTGGTGAAATAGGGGAAAGGAGCCTATAGAAAGAAGAGAGAAAAGAGATAAATAGGGGTAGAGAAGAAGAATGAGGGAGACAGATGAGGGAAAGTACCACACTGTAGTCTCCTAAGAAAAATGGCACAAGAGCAGGAGCAAAAGAAAGATGAGGATTATGAGTGAGGAGTAGGAGGTACGAGAGGCGTGTTGATAGTGTTGGATTAAGCATCATTTGAATGCAGGAGAAGGAGTCTCCATCACTGCTTTTGGTTAATGACCACATCCTCTTTCTTCCTCCCCATCCTTACACATGCACGTTGCAGTTGTGCACTATACCTGTAAAAAGGTACAGTTAAATCCAGTTTCTGAAAATGAAACGCAACATTTCATCACGCTAAGATGCTGTTGATAAACTTGAGCATGTATTAAACAATAATGTGGGGAAAAAATCATAAATAAATTATTTAATTTATTTAGGATTTTTTTTTTTGCAAGCTGTAATTTACATAAATATACTATTTAAGGTTTAATGTATGTGTTTATATGTGGTCCCCTGTTTAACATATGTAAACATAAATAAAATATCACATTAAATAAATGATAATGTTCAGCTTTATCTTCTGGATAGGTACTAATAAAATAGTAAAGAGTGGATCCGTTTCAATTTCAAGTTCAGTTTCATTTTAATTCTTCGTGTTATAAGCAAAAAAAACAAAACAATTATCTGCTCCATTTCAGAAAACTGAAGCACATGGATACAATATGCATGGGCATGATATGACATATGTTTTCAATTTTTTCCTACTGCAGACCCAATTTATCAAACCTTAGTATGTTTTTTATTCTAATGTTGACACTGTTAAGCAAATGTACATGTCAATAAAAAAGGTATGCACACTGCATGTGATTTCTGATTTTTGTTATATATATTATTTGTTATATTTTTATCATCACAAAATTGCAAGGAGTGAGCAGGTAAGGCCAATGCTATCAACTTAACCATCATGTCTGTCCTTCATCGCCCTACAATATTTAGGAGTAAAACCACTGTGTGAGCAACAAAGGGAATAAATGAAACTTATATCTCACTTTGTTTTATGCATCAAAGAATGACTTTGAGAGGACTGGAATAACAGATAAAAAAACAAAGGCTGAAAAAAAAAAAAACCTTCACTCGCATCTGTGTTTCTGGAAGTAACAAGCCAGGTAGCTTGGAAGAGAATTTCAACAATGTGCCAAATGCAGCTCATGCGCCTGTTCTATTCCCATTAGATGTCGTGATTTAAAGTAACTCTGGAGGTGAAAAAGAAATAGTGAGAGAGAAGGAGTATGTTGAGTGGCATGCGGAAATTATAAACTATCAGTTAAGGATGGTGCAAACAAGGAGGGTCAGAAAATTGATGGCCATGGTTTTAACCGCTGTGTTAATGCAATTACAGAGGGCAGAGAAAGGTCAGTTAGGACAGTGAATATATGATGTTGTGTCCTGATGTCATTATGGTTCTCTTGTCATCTCTCTGTTTTTTCTTTTCAATTTTTTATCTGTTTACATTGTTTCATATTTTTTGGCTCATATCATTGGCAGTTGCTGAATATATTACTTCAAAATGAATATGTGAAATGAGGTTCAGAATTTACTGCCATCTGCAAATAAAAATACAGTTTGCAGTACACCATAAGCAGTTCTGTAGTTAGATATAACATGCCCTGCTATTAGAAAGTCTTTCTTTTAACCCTAACCCCTTTAAAAATAGACTGGTTATCTATTTAATTATCATCCTTCAAATAAGAGATTGTGAATATTGTTACAGACATTTTAGACCCTAAAATAAATGTTGGAGTCTGTTATACAGGAATAAATTAGCCTAAAAAAATAAGTGAGGAGTCTGTGTTTTGTTTTTGACAATGTGCACACCAGAAATATGACAACTGCCCACACCTAATATACATCTGAAGGAGCTCTGTTGTACCTGGCACCACTGGGTAAGCAGCAGAGTCCTTTTAACCTGCAAGTTGGGAGTTTGAGACACAGCAATTTGTGAAAAGCCCAGCACATTTTCCAAGACATTGTCACTGGTTCAGGGCTGAGCTCCTTTTAGATCTCTGTTGGTGTAAACAGTTCTCGCCACTGCTGACTGGGAGCTCCCTGCAAAATTCGCTGTCACTGAGGTGCTCCCACCCATTCCTTAACTATTTGGCTCTTGTAAAAGTTTCTCAGGCTTTTGCACTGCACACATTGGCACATATTATGTCCAATGCACATATAATAAGTGACTGGTCAATAACTGTCAAAATTATATCAGGTGTGGGCTTGCACCATTTTTCCAAGATAATTTGCTTCAACTATGAGTTGTTGGGCTGTTTTTTTTTTTTGGCTGGTAGTTATAAATATGTGTGTAAATCAAAAACTATTTCCCCACTGATCACAGATGTATTGATCTCTTATGTCGTGCACTGTCATTATTGCCATCTTTAGTCTGTTATTTTGTAGGCTCTTTTTCTTAATGAAGGACAGTCAGTAACCTGTGTGCACAGCCTAATATATACCATTAGGCATTTTATTTTACATATCCTCTTAAGCTTTAGTTAGTTTTAGGACCACTCACTGTTTTTTTCCATTTGGCATGTTTATTATCCTTTATTTATCTAATTAAAAGTCTCATTGAGATTAAAATCTCTTTTTCAAAAGAGATCTTCAAAGAATTAAAAAAAAAAAAAAGGAATCTTGAGAAGAGAGCTAAACAACTATGAGAAAAACCATAACAAATCATCCCCTTATGGTATCATCAGCACTACATGGAAAAACTGTGATTTAGAAATATGCTTTTGCTCACTAAAAGCAGATATGCAGTAACTGTAATTATTGCCAAACATAGAAAACATCACTAGAACGTTCATACAGTAATCAGAAACACAAAGCTTAGCTCTGATGTGTTCAGTCACAGCTGGGCATACATGTATGGTTTCTAAAATTGTGTCAGAGATCTTTCTTAGATATTTGTTGAGGCAGTCCTTGAATTACAAAGAATGCACAGGGCTAATCCCTCTTCTCATGCAAGATCTGTCAAACTTTAAACTCCACCCTGTTACGAACAGTCGTTGCATGGAAAAGGGGCGCAATCTATTTGAGAAGTTTAGAGACAGACAAGACTCAGTACTGCAGAAAGTCTCAGAGAAAGGATACAGTCCATGAAAGGTCTTAGGCAGTGCCACACATAGATAAGGGGCATGTGCAAATATGCGTTGGCCTAAAAGCTGGGTGTCATATAACAGAGTGACAACAATGTGTCAGGTCAGTTCTGAACAACTTCCTATCATCCTACCCAACAAACGTAAGTGTGGGTAAGTGGAAAAACGGGATGCTGCAAAATGTTAATTATTGATGCAGAAGTGTTTGTGACTTAGTGTAAATGTAGTGCCCAATCAGTCGTTGAGGGTTCTCTAAACATCACCAAGGTTCAAGTTTTGACACTAGGTGGCTCTGAGTGTGCTACAAGTCATCTGTAGCAATGCTGTCACTTCATTAACTCTGCTGCTCTTACCAGACTATAAAGGGCCCTTAACTTAATGTGAACTGAAAGATGATGACTGTTAGCAGTTGCTCATTTTGCAGGGGTTAAAAGACGGAGACAGTCATTGCGAGCTGAACCCTTGGTCAAGGACCAAACATATGCTGTTGCTGAAAACTTTGACTGGCTAATGCAAATTGTGCTACTGCAAGTTGCTAAAGATAACACTACCTCAGTCTTTACCAATCACTAACGCTTCAGATATCAACACAGACATGTGCAGACACAGTATTTTATATAGTTTTAGTGATTATTGTTCATATGAAAGACATATTCCATATTTTGATCTAGCATAGTTGCACAGTTACAGCAAACTAATAACAAATTAGAGAGTTCACAGGTGTCTGCACAAAGGTTGGCACGCTTTTCATTATTTAGAACCTGGCATAGTCATGCATATTCAAATATGCAGAAACTATAACACATGCATAACGCTCTTGATAAAATTCTTTGCTTCAACTTTTTACGCAAAGTTTTGAACCACACGGTTTTACCTCATTTTGTATTTACAACTACCAAATGAGCTACAACTTGTAATTAGCTGCTAGCATTAACCATTACCTTTGCATTTTGCTAGTACTCGATGTTATCTACCTCTGTGTATTCCTCACAACTCAGCCCGTGCTTAGTGTGGCAGGTCAGAAAAGTGCTGGAGCAGCATTTGGCCTGAGAGTAGAGGAGTGGATGGTGTGAGAGAGAAGGCCGGTGGAAGCAGATCGATGTGGCCTGTATTCATTAACCCTTGCTCACGGCTCCCTTCCCCTTCCCAATCACAACCCCGCCATTTTAGGACAGCAGGAGGTGATTTATTAGCTGTCCTGGCTCAGTCAGCACCATCGACCCACAGTCTGAGGAGAGTTGACTCACACCAGGATATACTGATTCCCACACTGTGGGCTGAACTCACTCAGTTATTCGACACAACGGAAAGAGGAACAAGGCTGGAGGAATGCAAGATGATCAACATATATTAATGTCTATTTGCAAACTCTCTCAAAAGGCAAAAGAACAGTCATATGGTTAAGTGTGAGTTATATTTATTCTTGGCTGTATTATCCAAAGGACAATTTATTTTGAACGTTAAGTAGAAACAAATACGTTTTTCTTTTTTCATTTATTGAGATTGAAGATTGGTGGGAGACCTACTGGATAAACAATAATTTAAACATACACTTCGGAGCTGAAGAGGCCAGGAGTCCCAAAGGCAGGACAACTTGTACCTACTGCTGTTCAAATATTGATATGAATCTTTAACAAATGTGTCTGGTCCCTTTTCATTTATTAAGGGTCTTGAAAGGGGAAATCTACCAACTTTCTCTCAAACACTGAATCCTAAACATGGGACTGGTCATGTTTTTCTAATGCTGCTGGTATTATATGATTATGTTTAAGTTAATTTAATTAATTGCACTATTTAAAAATAACATTTAAGCCAATTTTATACAACAAAGCTTACAATATGGTTTTAGTGGTTTTGTGGTACCCTATAAATTTATGAATATCTATGCTTGCTTCCAATACATGGTACTGGTAATTTGTTTTCAGTGGGTTCTACAACAGGCATAGTTTATGTTGTTAAGTCACCAGTACTATTGGGAAAATGCAAAAAAAATTTAAAGAAAAAATCCAAAATAATCAAAATTATTTTGGTGCTCAATTTAGCCAACTGGCTGTTCTACAAAAAGAAAAGATAAAAATAAAACATCTGCACTCAAACTCTTAATGAGTTATAAACAGGGTAAACATACCTCCTCCCTTATGTATTAATTTTTATTTAAACTGTACACTGTAGATGTTACAAAGTGTGAAATCGTGAAACTAAGATGTTCTGCTTTTTTTTTTTTTTTTTTGTTTTATTTATTTTTATTTTTTTACCCTTTATTTGCACCAAATGCTTTCTCCCTTTGACAGATCTGCATCACAGGCAGGACATTTTAGTAAACACACTGCTTTACTTCT
>VUQR01012186.1:0-13212 GCA_015108515.1 Hemichromis elongatus
TTTAGTTTCAGTCAATAAGTTTTTACTGGCCGTGTTGAAGATTAATATGAACTCATTTGTGACTCGGAGCAACAGCTCCACCTCATTATCATTCCATTTGACACATTCGGTGCTTTGTCTCGCCATTTCGCCGCTCGTTTTAAAGAGCCGGAAAGTAAATAAACAACAGGCAGGTCGGCTCGTCTAACATTTCACACATGCGCGGTACTGGACGCGCAAAGGTGTGAAAAACGACTCAAACCGATAGTGTGGACGTGGATCGTTTTTCCACGAAAGCTCCGTTTTCCAAAAGATCCGGACTAGTGTGGACGTAGCCTAAGCCTGCACTTCCTGAATCATGGCTCTATTTCTTTTTTTTTAGAAGCTACACAAAACATTCAGTTGGCTGATTTGTCTCAGGATAACACGCACTCATGAAATATGGCGCTACCTATGATTACAGGTAACTATGGCAACAATAAACAGTAAACTCCACACTGATTTATCAGTTAAATTTGGCTGCAGAAGATGCTGAGCCTGGCCAAAAATCCACAAATTAACTTCTAATCATGCACGATAAGGTGAGTCAGAGTGGTTTTTCTTTAACTTTCCACTTTTTCTATATGATCTCACCAGATACTGATGAGTTATCTTGTCATTGCACCGAGGATCATGGGAGTAAAGGATAAAGATAAATAGGGAATACCAATGTGCCATGTCACATGTCTTTATGACAGTTGAGTATTGCAGCTTTGCCTTTCTTACAGCTGTTACTGGCTGCTGGTGCTAAAAAGAGTTTCAGGGGGACATGAGGGGACATAAAAAAGAAACAAAATAAAGGAAGTTGACTGGAAAGAGGAGAAGAGGTGTCAGGAAGAGCAAACAAAATCTACGTGCATGTGCAAGTGTATGCGTGTTTGTGAGCGTGCATTGTCCATTTATTCTCAACTAATATCCCCAGTGCAGACTCGATCAATATGGCCTATTATCTCCCTGAGGACAATGCATCGAGTGTATGGGTGCCATCGCTGCGTCTGTGTGAGAGACAGAGGGCATGTAATTGTGTGTATATATAGACATGAGTTGCATATTTTAAAGTATAAATGCAAATAATCCTGCAATGGTAGCATCACTGCAGTGATGGGAGTTCCCTTATTTTCAGCAGAATCTGGATTAGATTTACATGTTTGGGAAATGTTGGAGAAATATCGCAGCAGCTGCAGTGTAAAGATCTTACAGGGGACACAGTCAGAGGCAAAGTCATACCGAACATTAAGGGTTTTTAGGGTAAGCATAAATTCTGAATGATATCAGCAAGAGAATATCACACAAAACCATGAAAGCAAATTAATTACACAATCAGATTACGCCATCTTTCTGCACGCCCCATGTCACGTCTGCATGGGTTGGCTTGCTTTTGCTGAGACTTCCCGTCATCCTCCCCGATCCGCGATGTGAAAAATTCATGGATCTTCCAAGCAAAGAGCTGGGAATGATTAAACATTCAGATTCCCAGCTCTGAAAATGGAAGCTGAAGTGGTCTCTGTTACCGTGACTATGTGCAGGCTCAGTCCTAAGAGGTCACACTCAATGCTAAACTACCTCTTTCTCCTTTCACATGTGAGAGAAACTCATGTACTTTTTTCTCACACTCAAATGATGCTCACTGTGTAATAGCATGTGTGGATGCAGAATGAAAAAACAGAAAGACAGTGCGGGAAAATAGGTTGATGGAAAAAAGGGAAGACAGGGAGCTGGAAGGATGGGGAGAGAGTTAAAAAGAGAGAAGAGGGAGCTGATTTGAATTTTCCAAGTCTCGCTGATAAAGAATAAAGTGGACAGGGAGAAGGAAAAAATGGCTCCCAAATCATACTTCAAATACATCTGCCTTCTTTGCAGCTGATGCATAGATGAGACAGGCACGACATTCATAACGTAACATCTCTCCCTGCATGCACACACAGCAGGCAGATTTACTTTGGAATTATTCTGTTGAATGGAAGGAGCACAAAAATTATTCTGGGCTATAATTGACCAAGTTAAACACAAATAAGAGATACTTGTAACTTTATTTAAACTTCATTCCAGTTGAGCAAAAAGATTTTTACCCCTAGAGTTGGATTAGATTCACTTAATGAGAGCATATAGGTGGTTTGGCATGTTCTGGTGTTTAGTATTTTTAATTCCAACAGCACTTTAGAGGTGTTTGGCAGCAAATGTGATAACAGAAAAAAAGCACAAATTACACCCTTCTGTCCTTCTAATTCTAGTTTAGTTTAGCATTTCATGACGATAAGCTCTGTTTTTGTAGGGTCACGATAGCACAATGCAGATCCATCAGGGAGGATTTTCCCTGTTCCCTTTGAGGAGTCCACGGCACAGACCAGTCAGCGGGGCCACTGGCAATCCAAAGACATTTGTATTTATATTGCTGGCAAGCGAGAGTTGCAAAAAGTGTGCTGCAACAAAAACGTGTTTGTGATTGCCTTGGTTGCTTGCAGATTTCTGTGGTTACTATGAATAATAATAATAATTTTTTTAGGGCGCCTTTCAGAAACCCAAGGTCACAAAATTAATAAAAGGAGCAATAGTCATAAAATTCAATAAAAGTTAAAATTGCAAAAAAGAACTTAACAGATAAAATCAGCACTAAAGCAAATAAGCCAGTTTAAACAGATGTGTTTTTAATTGTGACTTAAATACGGGAAGAGAGTCTATATTTCTTATGGCTGGAGGAAGAGAGTTCCAGAGCTGAGGAGCAGAGCGACTGAAGGCTCTGTTCCCCATAGTGATAAGACGTGTGGACGGAACAGTAAGATGACTAGAGGGTGAGGATCTGAGAGGGCGGGAAACAGTGGTGATATGGAGCAGGTCACACAAACAGGAAGGAGCAGATTTATGGATACACTTGTATGTGAGAAGTAAGATTTTAAAGTTTATCCTTGCTTCTATGGGCAACCATTGAAGCTGCTGAAGAACTGGGGTAATATGAGCTCTTGATGGAGTACGAGTTATGACCCGAGCTGCAGAATTTTGAAGAAGTTGGAGTTTATGAAGGGACCTTTAGGGATTTTCTTTATCGGCCTGACTCAATGAAACACAGGCTGACTAAGAGAAAAGCAAAGCCTATGTATTTGTGGGATTTAATTTGACATGAGAGAATAGGGTAATCTATTAGTGGCCTGGTGCCATTTATCGGCACAGTATTAAATCCTGACGTCAGATGAGCTGCAGAATGGTCTCAGATTACTGGGAATTAAGATTAACCATCAGAGTTTAATCTCATAGGCTACAGGTATAAGACAGTGGATAAACATGTGCCCGGATATGCGGCTGGGTGACATCTTGACAGGATGATTTCACGCAAAAAGACACAATGCGTTCAATGCATGTGACTTCAGCCATACAGTACAGAGAGTTCACACATGCAGCGACAGCACAGAGAGGAAAACACACCCAGATTACAATTAATGCTTACAGAATGCAACTTGCAGAACTTGAACGCTATCATGCATGAGTTTTCAGTGTTTACTTGTCTTGACATTGTAATTAGAATTTGAATGTAAACTGCAATGATATGAATATGAAACATCTGTGAACTCTCTGCTTTTTTACCATTAATTTTACCAAGTAGCTGCTCTTTAAATTGGAAGTTTAAAAGAACCTTCTTCATCAGCGTAAGCTACCAGTCTATTATCTCTGTGCTTGGAATTCATAATTCCTTTTAATCTGCCTGCGCAGGCCAGAAACAGATCCAGCATTTCAGAGCCTTTTGTCAGCTTTAGGATCCTGTCAGACGTATAATCTCCGTCTCTCGTGCTATCTTGCCAACTCTCCTGTATCCAGGAACATTGATGCTGTGGCAACAAGCATAACCCTAATATTTTAACACAGAAATTTGCTCATACTATTAATTTGTATCCTCTTAAAAAAAACAGTAGCAAACATTTCAAGGACTTGATTTTCAACATATAAACCCCTGGATAGGATTTACATATACATCTGAGTAGAAAAATCAGAGCTGACTTATCACAGCCATGAAAATATTAATGGTTACTGTTGACTTAAAAGAGAAAATTCCCATGCTTTGAAAAGTAAAATACTGAATAATGACGTTTGCCTCTTGCTTTATTTTATTGCTATTTGTTTTTAATCCAAAAGCAATGCAAAAGTCTGGCGTTTTCCACTATTTTAACTAACCAGAATATTGCTGCAATATGGCAGTGTAACAGTCACATCACACAATCTGTTCGTGTGATGTAATTTTTAAATGCAGACAGATTGCCAACACATTGCAATCAATCTGAATCAGTCTGAGCTGATGAGCGACGCATGTCTTTGCAATGGGGGACCTGACTCACATGGTGATTCTAGTTATATTCCTATATGAAAGCAAGGTTGTTCATTTCTACTGAAATCACCATTGTGCAGCCACTGCGTGACTATTTGTGGAGGAATTTCTGGGGCTGTGAGGTTCTCGCTCGACCTAATAGAAGTAGTTAAAGTAGTAGAGTAGTAGTAGTAGAGTAAATGGCAGTGGTGTGCGATACAGCAAAATTTTATTGATCAGATATTAAGTAAATACAGGGCCACTATTGCAGATACCAATATTGACACTTTAAACCTGTAAAGCCAGCTTATTCATGGGAGAGAAGTGTGTCATGATTTATGACATGACTGTTTATGACTGTGACGTTTACTTTCTACAATAATTATTTAAAACAACAACAACAACAACAAAAAAAACAACATTTTTTTGTTTTGTTTTGGAGACCCGGAGGGTAAATGTGCCTGTCTCTAAAGCACTCTGGGTCAGCTTCTCTTGTTTAAATGTGCTCTAAATAAAATAGATGTGGCAGTCAACACAAAAAGATTCAGACATTTTTCATAGTTTTCATAGTCTTCATGTTTTTTCCATTAAGAAATATAATTATATAACGTGATTCCGTGTGTTACATTCTGAACTTAGTAATAGAAACAAAGTATTCATCCTATCGCACCAGTCCCAATACTAGTACCAACGTTGGTATCAATACTATTGATATTTGGTCTCATCCCCCCAACCTCTAGTAAAATATAGTGCTTTCTACTCTAAGCACTTAACGTGCTTTTAACTATAAGCCTGAGTCACCCACACACATAAAGCTACCCTAATGCCAATTTCTGTATATGTAGATAGCAACAGATTTGCAATTTTTGCTTACTGATGACAATTAATAGCATTTTATCTCAAATCAATTGCATGTAATTGCCTACTTAGACCCTTTAATCAAACTTATTGTAATTTTATCGCCATCTGGAAACACTCAAGTGGTTTTGAAGATGGCAACTAAATGCATGTGGTCACAAACCTGCTCCCATATACGACGCAACCATTTTGAAGGCAACGAGACAATGAGTTGCTTGTACAAAGTCACAATAATTGTGGTTGAGTTGAAGTGATTCTTAATTATTTTTATGCGATTTACCCATTCTAACAGATATGGACACAATAACATTAGTGCAGCATTAGTGAATAACTGGAGATATCACTTCTGACAGACAACCAACATAAAATTTTGATTTTATCGTAAACAAACAATAAAACCAAACACTGTATTTGATGTTGGCTGACTTTAAGATTAGACTTGAGTGAGTCTTACAATTACAATCAATATTTTCTTGTCCTTCACTGCTAAATATGTTTAATAATCAAATATTATCACATCATGAGCAATTATTGACTCATCAAATAACTGAAAACACGAGACACGAAAGATGTTCTGAAAAAGGAAGCAGAACTGCCTTTGAAACAGCAAAAACATAATTGCTGATTGTTTTTGCTGATTTTACTGGTGCCAGCTTTCCAGGAAAAGGGCTTTTAAAATAACAATAGTTCCTTGTTCTGTCAGCCAAGTGTGTTTTTAACCTCTATAAAACTTCAAGTTCAAACAACAAACGAACCTCGTTGTGATCTGCGAAAGAGATTAAAGGCACTTAAAAGAAAAACGAGATGAAAAAAAGAGAATGTCGATATCAGATTGAATCTGATTTATCCTCCTGTTCTAAAAAACAGAAATGTCACATCAGTTGAATTTTATGTTTTCATAAAACAACGTGTAAAGTGCTCAGTAATGAAACTGTTGCTGTACAATGAAAGCAATCCTTTAAACATGCCATAACTCTCCCCATAGCATGCTCGTAAATCAACTATGTCCCACAAATCCTACACGTACAATATAGGCTCTGAGCACCCTCCGTGTTCCCCCGTGGCTGTGCTGATAAAGAAGTGACCAGCGACTGAACATGGGGGTGAATCGACCACTGTGGCATACAGACAGAGCTGCATTGTTTGCAGCTGATCATAACAATAGGACCTCTGTCAGAAGAGATCATCTGTTTTCCTGGCTAGTTGGCCTGCTAATAGGGCTACTTATGCGCCGTGAATGGGCTGGAGCCAGGTCGCAAACAAACGAGGAAGAAATCCACAAACGGACAAACAAGTAGGCTGGAGTGGGCGTGTGTTTCAGCACCGCTTGTGCGTGTGCGTGTGCGTGTCATTAAAGACAGTTTTAAACATAAAAAGTATACATCTGCAAGTACAGTTGGATGTGCAAAGAAACACAAGATCACAGAGAAAGAGAATGAGGATTAAAGGATTTACATCCACCTTCTCACTGTCTGTTGATGAGGAGAGGTGTGAGAGGAAAGACGAAGACAGGAAAAAAGACAGACAGAGGGAGAGAGGGAGGAAAGATGGAAAGAGAATAAGCACACGCCCAACATTTTCCAGGTCAGCCCAAATGCCCCGGGCTATACTCGCCGTTCTGTTACTGCTTTTCTTCTCCCTTTCCCCCCCCCTCCTCCTATTATTCTCTCCCTCACTCGCCCAGGGGCAAAGTCGAACTGCAACAGGATTCAGTTGTTCCCACGGAGACTGGAGAGACGGTGCTGCCATGGCAACGAGGCATCGCTTGCTGGAGCGGAGAGCCACTCCATTCCTTTGCCTCGCTACTTTCTTCATATCACTCCCCCTCTCACTCTTTCCTCTTTTCTGTAAATCTTGAAGCTGTGTTTCTTTAATCTTTTTTTCTTTTTTTTTTGGCTTTCCTCCTTTCTTCCTCGCCTCCTGTGGCACTCTGCTTGTCCTCCCCCATGAATTCTCCACGCCATAAGTAGAGTGCCACTGCTTGTCAAACAGCCATAATTAAACAGCTCAGACAACAGCACTTCTCACAGAGAGAAGGCCAGACTCTCACTTCACACACCTCACCTCATACTTTCATTGAGTGGCTGGAAAGAGGAAAACATTTGGATCGAATTGCCGAGCTGAATTACACTCTCTGAATTAATTCAGTAGTCGGCAGAGGTGCCAGCAGAGGTTGGAGTCTACAGAGAAAGCTGTTCTAGCACCGCGCAGAACTCAACAGTCAGCAAATTTTTTAAAACTCTGAAATCCTCAGGAATTTGTAGAAAAATATTTAAATAGTTAAAATGAGTATTGGACCCAGTACCACCTACATTATGATGATTGGGTAGACACTGTTAATTGTAACAACTGAGAACATTTTGATTAAATAATTAAATTTTAATGAAAATGACTAGGTGATAAGTTGGGAATATTAGTGTGAAAAAGGAAACAGTGCCAATAACATTTGTGACAAACTAACATTAAAATAATATCATATATGGTTTATTTATCCCTGAGGTTTGGAAGTAACCAAACAGCCCAGGCATCAAAAACAACCGAGCCCAATAAAACAAATAAAGTAAAAGTAAAAAACTAAAGAGAATAGCTCAGAAAGTTACAAAGACATTACACGACAAGCACTCAGTGAAATAGACAACAGGAAAAAGTGAAACGCAGAATAAAAATGAATTCAAATCTAGTAAATAAATGCAGATATTATGGTGTTAAGCAGAAGTGAGTTTCTGCATCTATCCTTGTGGCCTCAGAGCTGAAAAAGATGTTAGAAAGAAAGTGTACAGCTGCATGTCCAGTAAGTGGTTTAGAGGACTGTAAAGATGCATATATTATTCATAGCCACTCTCTATAGCCAGAGTCATTTGGTTATGGTGAATGGTCAAATGACTGCATCCAAATTATTGTGTCAGCTGATGGAGGAATCCAGAAAGTGTATTGATCAATGTAATCAATGTATTCTACAGCTAGGGGTTCAATATTCAAGACGGGCACCTGTAAAAAAAAAAGAAAAGTAATTACATAAATAATTACCCCCAGAAATACATTTTTTATTGGTTTATAGATAGATAGATAGATAGACAGACAGACAGACAGATAGATAGATTTTATTTATATTAGAGTTTATTTTGATCCCTCTTTTGTCTGTCCCTGGGTTAAATTCACTCATGTTCAGCGTTTTCTATTAATTTCCTGTTTTACTTTGCTAATAACACTATCTCGTGTGTTATGTAGGTTTTGTATGTATGTTTTCCTTTTGTGTTGTTTACCTTGATTGTGTTCAGCTGTGTTTAGTTTTCCTCCCGTTTCCACTTCCCTTGTTACCTCATGTGTATATACAGCAACAGTTTTCAAATTTCCTTTTTTTGTGTGGCAGTCGAGTATTGTAAAAAAAAAAAAAAAGGACCCGGGAGACTGTGAGGGTTTTCAACGACAGCGGGTGGCTTTCTTCTTTATAGAGAGGACTGTGTAACTGAAACACTGACTCACCCCTGAGTGTGAACCTGAACCTAACATCAGGGGGACTCCTGTGGTCTTAAATAACTCCACCAAAAGTGCATGATTAGGGGATGCCAGGCACCACAGCCTAGGTACTGCTGTGCCATTCCAGGAGTACTTAGGCTGTGTTTTTGTGAACGAGACACTCTGATCACTTGGAATCTTGGGCGAGCAGGTACTTAAAAACGTATCTGGTACCAGGTACTATGACCTAATGGAAAACCCAGAAAACCATGGCGAACCGTGCTGATTGGTGAACTTTGTTACTTTACATTTCTAAAAACAGGTTAACCTATGTTTTGTTTGTTTTTTTCTAACTTTTAGCCATAGTGAAGATTTGCTTTTGTCTATTTTACAACACTCAATGACAGAATCCTGGTTTATTAAAAAAAAAAAAAAAATTAAATCAAGATGCCATATTAGAGATTTGGTAGTCCAGTGGGTGATATCAAGGTGGCTTTTGATGTCTAGCATTTCGTAACTCCTCCAAACTTGAGCTCTGGAATAAAACTGAATAAAAACTTTATCAGTCTTTACTTCAGAGTCTGCCTATATGTGACTGGGGCAGGGGTGTGGTCTTTGGCTCCGCTGCAGGAGAGGGGTGGTGCAGCGGGCTCGAGGGGCAGTGCCACAGCAGTTGAAGTCCAGGGGGAGGTAATCAGGCGGATGAACTCTTTTCCTTCTTTTAGTGACCCCAGGGACGTGAAAGGAGAGAGTGGAGGCATCAGGAAAGCTGACCACGGCAGAAACTCCGGTGCTGAATCAAGCCGTATTGTACATGCAGATATATTTGTATATAGATAAACATGACTCAGCTGTTACCAGAGCACCGTTTGAGGTCCGATCTTTCCCAGTGACCTTCTACTTTGCACAGTTTTCCTGGGCGTACAGAGGAGCACATGTTTTGCATAAATCATTTAAGATGACCAAAAATCATTTCGTTCCAAACAGCAAAAGCGTAGAACACTGTGGTTAAGAATATAAATAGCAGAACTTCTGCCATCTTGGTCCAGTTCATATTTTAAAGCAAGAGGTGACCAAATTTTTAAGAGTGTAACACCTAAAGTTAAAAAAGCCTTCCCTGAGCCAATCAGGGTAGCTCAGTTTTTTTGGGTAAACGCTCTACTTTGATCTACCATGATTTTAAGGATCAGGGGTAATTGCTATGAACGTGTTTAGCAAAATAGTATATCTGAATAAATCTGTATTTATGGTATATTGTTACACTTCTATTTAATGGGAAGTCTTATCCAAAAAATAATTATTAGCAGACTAAGATGCTTTCTTTTGGCTTCAATCGCTGAACAGAATAATTTTCTTTAATCATCTGTGTAATGAAATGTAATGTTAGGTGCAGGGCTCACCACTGTTTACCATCAAGGATTATTTTTGAGCAACTTTTGACCAAAGTAATCACAGCCACAGAACATATTTGAGCTCAAAATGATAATAACATAGACTATAAGGTATAAAATAACCTTATTAACCAGTATTACTATTATAAATAATGTCTTTT
Source organism: Hemichromis elongatus (assembly GCA_015108515.1). Taxonomy (NCBI): domain Eukaryota; kingdom Metazoa; phylum Chordata; class Actinopteri; order Cichliformes; family Cichlidae; genus Hemichromis; species Hemichromis elongatus. Next base: position 10,176 of record VUQR01012186.1, read on the forward strand.
GGCAGATATGAAGAACAGTACTGGTAATAGTAGAATTCTTGTTTCTTCATTGTTTCTCTATTATTACCAATTTATTATTTAGCTGTAATAGAAAGTGCAACCAAAATTATTTATTTTTTCAATCATTTTATAACCAATAAAATACAATTGTGAATTATTATTGTGTATAGGTCTAGAGTCATCATTCATAAATGCCTTATAATTTATTTTAATAATTAATTATAATTTATTTTGTATATATAGGTTTCACATTGTTGCACTAGAAGAATATGAAGAATGTCAGTATTGCTAAATAAAATGTTTAAATTGACTAAAGGTTAGTTTTTCGCTGTGAAACACATATGGCTCAAGAGCTACAGGTTCAAGGCCACTGGCCTTTACAGCAGACTAAAACAATAGACTGTTTGCTGTTAAGCAGCATGCTATATAGCAACAGAGCAATTATTGGTTTTTGCTGATGTCCAGCTGATGTATTGCAGAAATACCTCATTTATGTTACAGTTACAGTATGGAGTATATTTCTGAAGAATGTGTTTGGATAAGTTGAAAACAGAGGGTTGCATTATGCTTTTGTTAGTGACTTTTGGGAGCCTTTATGTATGTAATGAAGTTGCATCGAGTAGACAGGAACCAGGTAGCAGCATTTGGATTGACAGCAAGATTGATCAACAAGTGGTCGATTATGAGCAGTCTTCCTGGTTTGAGTCTGGCTATGACCTTATCAGGGTAATGCCAAAAAAATCCCAAATTAAATAATTTAAGGTTGGATCACATGTGCTCTCATAATGACAAATGAAAATCAAGTTATACCCGTGATACCAAACCCGGAAGACTCCTGTATTTATCAGTTCATTAGATCTTACAGCCACTTGTTCCACACCTGCATACTGAATTCAGCGTGCCCTTTAGAGTTTGCTGTTTTGACTTTTTTTTCATGCATGGTACATAAAAGCTCTGCTCTTCCTCATCACCATGTTACATGACTTACTTTTCTTCTCTAATGCATCAGGAGTCATCAACATACTTACATGCTGGATGGAAGCATGAGGTGCTCGTCTGAATGCATATCACCATGTAGATGTTTGAGCTTGACACTTGATGTAAAGTCGCTCAAAGGAGATTTCAGTGAGAATGTGCACGACAGTGGGAGTCTGAACTTATAGATTATTTATATGGCTGTCAGGAACTCTCAGCGTCACACACAGCAGGGTCGTGGGTGTAGTGGGAGTGTCTCTGTTTGTGTGCGTAAGCGTGAGATAGAGGGAAAAAAAGAGATGGGGAGAAACGGTGATGACTGGAAGGAAGAGGGTTCAATCTCCTCCTCAGGACCTGTCTCTTCACCTTTGCTTGCAGCCAACACTGTCTGTAGCTTATCATTAAGTAACATGTGTACTGACAAGCCCTCCAGACACGACATGTGGTCTTCACAAACACACACACACCCACACACACACACACACACACAGGTGTTTCTGAAAAGGTCTGCTTTTTCTGTGTAGGTTTCTGTCTGTTTACCCTGAAGCATTTTTGCTTACTCAAATGCTAAGTCTTCTTATAACTAATACACTATAGAAATCTCTGTGATGATTAGAATTTTCCCCATAGAGATGACTTACTATTACTGCTGCTTACATCAATAATGACCTGCATGGATTTTTACTATTTTAACTATTACAGGCTGCATTGTATTAGAGCATTCGTAAACATATTTTGACCTCAGTGACAGTGATGGAAAATGTGTGTGTATGTTCCCATCTCATGTAATAATTTTACAGTAGTTATTTAATGTTGGATTTTACAGCAAAGGTGGTTTTGTTTGGTGAGGTTGTCCCATAAAATTTTGGTCAGAATGCCTTGATTCACTTTTATAATAATTCTGGGGAGATTGCAGTTAGACAAAGAGTATAATAAAAACAGAGAGTGGCGTATTTCTGTCTTGAATCTAAGCAGAGCCTGCGCTGTAGCCTACCTGCTACAGTGCAGGCTCTATAAGGTCGAAGCACAATACTTTTTGTTTAGTCTGAATATAGATGAGTTTTCATTATCTTCTTTTTTAAAAATGATAACAGGAAAGGAAACAAAGTTCTTGATTGGGTAAATTGCAGTAAAAGACTTCTTTGTAAATACAAACCATGTCACAACAAGTAGCATTTTGATTTCATGCATGAAGCCAGCAGGCGGCAGCTACCCACTGACCACAATACATTAATGGAAGTTTCTGTGGTGATTTAACTGAACTTCTACTGTATAGTTAGCTCACACATTTTTTGCTGAAGAAGAAGAACAGGTTCTTGTTTTAAAAAAGTAAACGTAAAGATGAGAAAGCACAGGATCTGAAACGTATCTTTTTCTTTTCTTTCTTTCTGGAAACAGAAAAGATAAATAAAAAACGTCCAACAAAATAGCCTGTACAACAAAAACAAAAGGTGTATAAAACAGAGCAGGATAAAGCAGTGGCTTATCTACTCCTGCCTAAAATTTCTTAATCATATATCTATTTCTATCTATATCTGTATATTGAGGATCCTGCGCAGGACTAGGACTGCATTCTTCTGGACAGTGGATCTGCTGGAGCCACTCGCCTAGCTTGGGCGTCACTGCAGCAAGTGCTCCGATTACCACTGGGACCACTGTTACCTTCCCCCTTCACTTCTTCTTGAGTTCTTCTCTGAGCTCTTGTAATTTCTCAAGTTTCTCATGTTGCTTTTTCCTGATGTTGCTGTCACTCGGAACCGCTACATGTATCACTATGGCCGTCTTCTTCTGTTTGTCTACCACCACTTAGCCATCACCATTTTGTTCATCTGTATCTGGAAGTCCCACAGGATCTTAGCTCGGTCATTCTCCACCACCCTAGGGGGCGTCTCCCATCTTGACCTCGGGACTTCCAGGCCATACTCAGCACTATACAATGCCGGCCACTTGTGCTAGCATCTTGCACCCTGCTGTTATGTGCTGGATTGTCTCAGGGGCATCTTTACACAGCCTGCACCTGGGGTCTAGCCTCTATGGATCTTGTGCTGCTATGATTAGTGCC
>VUQR01012187.1:0-19206 GCA_015108515.1 Hemichromis elongatus
TTAATCATGTTAAAAGCTTTAATCAGCTCTTCAGTGAGGAAAAACAACAGAACTGACAACTTTAAAGCTGCACAATAATGCATCTGTTTCATTAGTCTAAATTAAGTCCTACAGTTACCCTGTAGTAAATAACATATAAGTTTACTGTCAACCAAAACATATGTCTTGAAAGTAACTTTTTTAAAGAAAAGTTTCCTTTTTGTATTTCACTGATTCTTTTCCAGCGTACTTCTGTACATCCCTTAAATTGTTCACCATTATTGTGTAAAGTAGAATCATTCATTACCAGATCACACAGAAACACAGCTCTAGAAGACATTTCTACACCACATGATATCAAAATGTTGACCTTAACAAGGACCACAACCTGCTTGCAACTACGAAACTATAATGTTGATTGAATTAAAATTGTTTGCATTCAATACCCAACTGCAAGTAGTTAAGGTGGAAAGCTTGTGAGACCCTCTTTTGATGTCAAACTGTTGCCAAACATTTATTGTCCAATGGACTGAAATCAGTCAGTCAAAATGACTAACAGACTGATTGACTGATTTATTTCATGTCACATTGCTGTTAACTAAAATAAAATGAATCTGCTTAAGCAGAAGTTCATATGATCTGACACACAGACACACACACTCATATATTTAAGTGCGTTCATAGACACACTGCTACATGAGCAAAGACCTTTCACTTAAGATTACCCCTCATCTTTCATTGCCTCCAGCTTCAGCATCCCGAACAGTCCAATAATACTGTCACTGACAGCATGCGCACACACACAAACACATGCACACGCACACACAAACACAATCAATTATATGTTCTTGACAGACACGGTTTTATATGGTCTCAATTATGAACAGGTTTTTGCATGCACATGCTCAGCCACCATCTGTGCACACACTGAGGGTTCATCCATCCACACTCCGGCGTGTGCCAGGGAGTTGTGTTGCAGATTTATATGACAAGGTGGCAGACAGACAGTGGCAGGGCTGCGATCCTGCCCTTCTCACTCCGATGTTGACAGTGTTATTGCTCTACTGCTGCACGGGTGTGTTTCTGTGTGTGCATGGGTGCTTTTGGCCACATCTAAGTGCAAAGATATAGAGAGAATGAATGAGCTTGTTTACAATTCACTTTTCTTCTCGCTGTAAAAACTGTTGAATTAGTTAAAAGCACTGATTTATTTTGGATTAGCATAGAATGTTAATAGTAAGCACAGACAAAAAGCAGGATAAGAGATAATAGCAGCATTTTAAAGCTTCAGTGGATGGGGTGCTAATTTATCAGCTAACAATAAGTGGCTTGATTGACAAAATGCATTCAAACTGTAGAGGTGCAGTGCACACACACACATATAGGCTAATAAGTGCTAAGGAACTGATTAATAAAACACCAGGATTTCACAAAACTGAAGCACAAACTTCCTTGATGGCTATACCACACAACAAGCCACAATATTAGCTCATCCAAAAGTCCTCAAGAAAGCACAAACAGCATAAATGCAATAAAGGCATCTCATTTAGTGACTTCAAGTAGTGAACGAAACCTAGCAGACGCAGATTAGCTCCAGGTGTCAATCAAAGCATCCAGACCCACTAACTCAATTGTTATGTCAAGAAAGTTATGCACAGAGGCCAAAACTACGGTTGCCCTGAACAGTCAAAGTGCTGCGAATTTTTAAAAACTGTTTCACAAACACATAAAACACAATAAAAGTGTTTCTGAGACAAATGTGACAGAACAGCTGTGGAAATACAAAAACTAAAAGATGCAGCTATGTGCATCTTTGCTACATTTTTTCTCGAACTTCTGCAATACTTTTTTTAATGTGTTTTAGCACTTTTTCGTAAGGCATATAGTTAGGACTGGATCAGGTGGTGGTGAATCCTCCCCGAATTACACTGCAATAGCGTGTTTTTTTGTCTTATGTCCCTTCCCCCTCCCCCAACTGGTCATGACAGATGGCTGCCCCTCCCTGAGCCTGGTTTTGTCATTGAGTTCTTCCTGTTAGTTTTTCCTTCCCATGTCACAAAGTGTTGTTCATAAGGGGTCGTCTGATTGTTGGGGTTTTCTCTTGACCTTACAATATAAAGCTCCTTGAGGTGACTATTATGATTTCTGATATATAAATAAAATGTAAAATAGATAAATAAAAATTACGTTGCAGTGCATTTGATCTTTCAGGCCACCAACTTCCATGTTGTACCAGGTTGTAAGTATGCTTTTTAAAGCTGTAAATCTGGATTTATGTATCTGTCAGGATTAATTCCCTTTTGGAGCCAGTCTCGTGTGGCACCAGAGGTACCGTTTCTGTTAGCTATATGTTAACTTCATTGTTTAGCTCTCATGGTTGCTGACCCCCCCCCAGCTCTGGATGGACAACCAGTCAGAGTAATGAAACGTGAGGTAGCACTGATTTGTAAACAGGTTAAGGAATGGGGGAGATTTCCTAACCTCAAATTGTGTGTCAGCGAGTGTTAATACTCATACAAAAGCATTTTTTAAAAACTGTGTTCCAAATAAGAATCCTGATACATCGTTCTGATAATGCTTTCTAGTCATTTGATCAAACCTGCCACATGCCAGACACATGACTGATTGGCCCTAAACAGGTAGCACTGGGTTGAAATCTGTTGTAGCAGATTTTAGATGCACTCTGCCAGAACAAATGAAACATGAGCTCGCAGATTTGTCTGGTTCTCAGGCTAAACTGTCACACACAGTTGACACTCTTGATTTTTCCTTTTAACAAATGTTTAATACTCACACACTCACTCAGACTCTGTTTGTTGCCTTATCTGCTCTTGCTTCCAGCCTCTGATGAGGTGTTTGAGGCTGTTAACGTTGGCCCAGCACTGCCCACACACAGTAAAAACAGAAAGTACTCGTTAGTAGAGGAGCAGGAGTTCTGATTATCTCTCCTGCAGGCGGTGCAGACTTGGTTGCAAGCTTCCCTCCATCCATCTTCACTTCCATCTCGCTGCCTTTTAAACTGGTATGGCTCGCTGCCAAGGAACAGTTTGCTTCTTGCACAGTTAGTGGCGTAATGAATTTAAGTAGTTTACGTGAGGCTTTATGTTCATATTCACCTGCATGCATACTGCACTCAAATTACCCACCTACGGCCATGAGAGGATTTGCCAGTAAACACATAATAACACCGGAGTACCTACGAGCAGTCACATGGCATACATGAAGATGGCATATTTAAAATCAGACCACAGGAAACAAAAGCTGACGGATGAAACCAAGCCAATCAAGGCAATTTGAGAGTGTTTTAACTGGAAAACTACTGTAGTGTGTCTAACATTCAAAAACCAATTTGTGCAGCTCCACCCATTTGAAAAACTAGATATTATATTGATTGGAAAATATAAACACATACTAAGTCAGCTGTACAAGTGTACAAGTACAAAAAATAAGCAACTATAGAGGTAGCTAATGAATAGACAATTGCAAGTGCCAATGCAAGCTGGGTTTTAGGGGGAACAGCAAAGATTTGCTACCTGGCAGGTATTTTGGCATTTTGACAGTCATTTTGTCAAGCTTGCACTCCATTCAATGACTCAGGAGAGTCAGCTATTAGTTTAGTGGTCACCGAGTTATACAGACTATATCTATAGAATCAGCTGTCAAAACGGATTTTAAAAGAAAGATTTAGAAGTTTGGAGACTTTGCCCCAAAGCAAGCTTTTAAAAGCTTTTCTTTTCCACATGCAGAGTTTAAGGGTTCAGTTCAGGGGGCACGTCCCACCAGAGCTTAACAAAAACAACTCTAACTGAAAATATGTAAATGGTAACCGATAAAAAGAGAATAATAAAAAGAAAACCTGCATAGTGCTTACATGTTCACTACAATAACAAATAGATGTGAAATTAACTCAACTTAATTCCATTTAATTTATAAAATGCCAAATCACAAAAACAGTCACCTCAAAGTATCAGGATCTGCAGGGATGCAGATTGTGTGGAGTGAGCAGGACCAAAATGCAAATGCTTAGAAACAGGAAAAACCCAGACACAGAAACTTGACGCAGGAAGAGAGTAACACCTGAAAGACCGACATGATAGGCTGGGGAGACTGAAGCAAGCAAGAAGACAAGACAAAACTTAACAATGTCAAACTTAACATGAAAGATACTAAGGGAAGAAACAGAGACTAATAACCCTAAAGTCACTAATGACTTAACTGGAGATCTCTAATATAGTAGCAAACTAGAATGGAATAGAAAAACTCAAACAATAAACACAAGGTGCTGGAGACATTACTCTGGAATTATAGTCCGCATTGACATGATAGCATCTACTGGACTGAGATTTTATGACTGTGGAGGCCATTTGAGTACATAGTACGCATTGCTATGTTAAGAAACCAGTTTGAGATGATTTAAGATTTGTGATATGGTGTGTTATCTTGCTGTAAGTAGCCATCAGAAAATGGGTAGATTTATGGTCCTAGAGGGATAGATATGGTCAGTAACAATAACCAGGTAGGCTGTCAATTGGTACTAAGACCCCAAATATGTTTCAAGAAAATATCCCCCGCACCATTACACTACCACCATCAGCCTGAACCACGGCTGGTGGTAACATGCTGTTATGTTCTTTATTACAAATTCTGTCATTTTTGAAAAGTTGAGACTCATCAGACTGAATTTTGATGAGCCTGTATCCATTTCTTAGCTGACGAGAGTGAGACCTGGTGTGGTCTTCTGTTTCTGTCAGCTGGAAACACTCTGGCATCAACAAGGGATTTTTGCCCAGAGAACTACTGCTCACTGGATATTTTCTCTTTCTCCGACTATTCTTTGTAAACTGTGGAGCCGTGCAGGAAAATCCCAGTAGATCAACAGTTTCTGAAATATTCTCTAGTACATACAAACATGCCACATTCAAAATCACTTAAATCTTCTTTCCAACACATTCTGATGCTCAGTTTAAACTTAAGCACGTTGTCTCGTTGTCTGTAGTCTGTATGCATAAATGCGTTGAATTGCTGCCATGGGATTGGCAGATTAGATATTCACGTTAACAAGCAGCTCAACAGGTGTACCTAACAAAGAGTGTATATCTACACTGTCACAGCGCAGTTTTTTGTGAACCTAAACTGCACATGAATTACTGGAACAACACATCTGGCGCCTGTGTTTCAGCTGCTGATTGGGGTCAGAGACAGGTAAGCAACATCTCTGTGAATTACAGAGGTCATGGGCTAAGCAGCTCAAAGTAATAAACTAATGAATCTGATAGGTCATTAATATGAAACTGAAACAGCTAAAATATAAAATTTGAATGGTAAGCATTAATTTAAATATGTTTGAAATGTACTTCTTGTATTCCTATAACACTTACCTGCTGATTTCTTGTCCGTGTGTGTTTACAGTGTGAGAACACCTGGTGCGATCACCTTGGAAAAGAATTTGTAAGTAATGGAAATCTCACCTAATGACGAACCTTATAGCTAGCCGCGTAATGACATGGTGTAGAGTAAAAGGAGTATGGATCTGGTGCTGTGGTTGTCACCGCTAATGTCTTACTGTCAAGTAGGAGCTAAGCCTGTGAAAGCAACATGAAAGGAAACTGCTGCGAGTCTATCGAAGGGCTCGTTGGAGGCCGATGCCAGGACTGAGCCACAGGCTGAGTCTGGCTGGCAGAGTAAAGCTGTTCTGCGGTGCTGTGCCGCGTGGCTCTGCAGACTGTCTATCTGACTTCACCTCTGTTCTGTACCAAACCACAACGTGAAAAGCAACAACCCTTCCGGTTCTCACAGACTCCTACTAATGATCTTTTACATGTGTACTTGCTTTTACATGTTAAGTATATAAACGTGGTTCTGTTCAAAATGAGGATTGGCCATTTGGAGAAGAAACTATGACAAAATGATTAATGGCATAAAAATAAAAAAGTTATCTTAATTGAAAGAGATTCAAAGTTAAATAAGTTCTTGGTGGGCACAATCATAACACTTTGCAGAGTGGAACCTCTATATTTAGGTCATGCTGAGTGATGAAAGTGAAGATTTTATTGTAGCTTGTTCCCAGTATAATCCAGTACATTTCAATATGTAGATAAACTAAAAGCAGCAAACTTTTCTTAAATTGTCCGAACTACAGTTAAAAAGTCCTTGAAATAAAAATACTTACCACCTGAAAAGAAACAGCTGGGTAAAAGTTAGCAACAGACAAATGTTTGCCAAGTGCAGCTGTTATTACGGTATATGGAAAAAGGGTTTTAAGACAAAAAATGGACTTAGTTCACGAGTTAGTTCAAGGGAGTGAAAGACTATAGGGGTCAGGTGGATTGGGCGGGGGGGTCTATGAATCTAGGGATAGCTTTTGTGAATCATGGACACAGTTGAAATTTGCAAGTATTTGAAATATAAAGAGGACATTGGACTTTCCATTAATTGGTAATTTGCTAATATGGAGGTTGGTGTATGAGCCTCAGCTCCTCCAGTCCAGCGTCCCCAGAATACCAAACCCCAAACTGTCCCTGAAGCACTCACATTTGGGTGCAGTGACATGTGGATGCACTATATGAATGTGTGTGTAAATGGGTAATTGCGACATTCGGTATTAAAGCGCTCAGTAAGAGTAAAAAAGTTCTGAAAAATTTTGGAAAAAATTAGATTAATGGCTGGAATAAAGCCCCAAATTATGTAAAAGCAGTAAACGTGTCATGTGTGCACTGTAAATGTCCTTGGCTCCATGTCATACCTGTCTCTTCTATCTTCATCACCACTATAAATGCCTAAAAATAATATTTAAAAACACCCTAAGCCCTGGAGCCCAGGTTATGAGCTACTGGAATAAACTTTTATTATCATTATTGTTAATATTATTATATGGAATTAGCCAGGTAAGTCTGTCTGTTTCATCCATTTTTAAAGCTTACATTTGTGAGTTCCAATACTTGTGTGGCATTGCCCTGAAACACACCCCAAACCATCACAAACACACATGCAAAGTGTCAGCCTTTTTTTAACTACCCGTTACCGTTTTCCTGCTGCGCTCAACGTCATTTAAAATAACTAATATATCCTATAAAACCCACCAGCAGTAGCCTGCTCAGGTTTACACAAATAATTAGCTGCAGGCAGACACAATTATATGCTGAGAGAAATATGACCTGCCAGAGTGCACGATAGAAACCAAAGGTAATGACCTCATGTTGTGGAATTTCTCTGGAGCACTCTGGTAAACAACTAACTGGATGTCTATTTTTTTTTTTGCTGATTTTTGGGGAAATAAAATGAGGGGATTAGCAGCATTACATGCAAGATATCATCCTTAAGTCCTCTTCTTCCACCCTCTGCTTTAATTCCCTCAATTTCTAAGTTGTAAAATATGTAGTCGCCATTGTTATCAGGAGCAAAACCAGCAGGGTGATCTGCAGCCTTTTAACAGGGCTTAGTGCTGTGTACCTCCCGGGTCTGCAATCCCTATTGACAGCTTTACAGGCAGCTGACTGGAGGTGCTATGCCAGCACAACAAGGGAGGCCTGCACCCACAGTGGCAGCTTAAAGAATCGCACATTAACATCATTTTTCCTGGAACTCTACAAGACCAAATAAAAAGCTGTAATGCAAACTTTTCATGCCATTATTATGTTGAATTTAGGATAGTGCATTGGGACTTTGTGACATTTTACAGAAACATGAGTAAAATAGTCACTTCTTTGCCTAGAAGAGTTATTAAAGTTTGAGCAATCAACTCAATTAAGTGTCCCAAATGTTGCACAAGTAAATAAATTAATTCTCATGAACTAGATCATGTGCTCATTCACAATAAACAGTGAATACTGTTTCTGTAAGTTAGGCATGTGTTGTGACAATAAATATTACATTTCTATGATTGTTAAAACTGTCTGGCCTGAGTTTTTATTTATACCAGTTTTTCATGAGTGACCTGTGTGGTGTTACATGTCATTCACCCATTTCCCAGGATATGGGAGTGGACACTTTGCAGTTTCCAAGCCAGGCCAAGAAATTTTATCTCATCAGTGGATGAGTGTGGGTATGCTACAGGATCGCCTTCCAGTTAGACATGCTAGAGACACATCAACTACAAGTTAGACTGATGGGGGATAATCATTGTAATCAGATTCTCAAACTTCCTCAGTTGACTTTCTTTGATATCCAAGAACTTGCCTCAAGATGACCGAGTGTCTGAGGGTCCTGATCTCCTTGAGGGAGTCCAGACATCCTTCTGAACAAGCAGATTCCATTTGCATCTCTGAGCTCATTCTTTCATCACCCATAGGTTGTGGTTGTAGGTGAGGCTGAACCATAACTATATCAATTCATCTCCTGCTCTCTTATCCATTCACATGTGTAGAAATACTTGAGTTTTAGGACGTGAACTTCTACACACAAATGGCAAAAATGTTAAAGAAAATCTGTTAAAAGGCAGTTTCCAACTCCCACTAGACACTGACTTATTGCCAGCAATATGAACCAAACTCTCACTGTGCTTGTATGTTACAAGAACAGTGCATATCAGACAAGTAAGTTGTAGGCTGATTTAAAATGATATGCTATGAACTTTAAAATCATAAAATAGAATAGAAAAGAAAAACCCATTTTCATAGATACATAAAAGACGGGCAACAAACATTTTGTTTGAACCAAGCACTTTGACTGATTTTGCTGGCAGAGGGAATATAGCAAAATAATCTGCTATATTAATAGTATTTGTGGAGTTTAATGTAATTCGGCGGTGCGTGTGCCATGTTCACTACTCCGATGTGTGGTCTTTTATGTGGGCAACAACTAGCGTACATTGATTATGAGCTGGATCAGTGAAACTTTCCTTTTTGTCGATGTAAAAAGGTTAACTGAACCTTCTTAATATGAGAAGGGTTTCAAACAAAAAGGCTGAGACTGGGTAATAATCCAGGGTGCATAAAAACAGGGAAAAACAGAAGCACTAAAGTGACAGTAGATTTATACAGGACAAACACACACACACACACAAACATAGACACACACACGACTACCCACACAGACAAACATAGAGCACATACTGGAAAAATACCTATGACATCACCGTCACTTTACCTACCATTGAAATGCTCCTATTTATGCACAGGCGGCTGTTCCGTGCTACCAGGGACTTAAACACACACTTCATCTACCACACCCACGCACACACACACCCTAACATACACGGTCACTCCACCCCATACACACCCATGGCACCACCTACATACCCACCCGACACCACAGACATAGTCACCATTTCTTTTCTAGAAATCTGCCCTTCCTTTCACACGTCACAGACACACACCTCTCAACCTCCTCAACAAACACATAGCAACACAAACATCAGTAATGTGTATATTTGTGTATATAGTGGAAACTTAGATTGGTCCAGAGGTGTCACCTTCTAGACCGGCGTCACACGTTTCCTCTCCTGATATTTACTGGAGCTTTCTACTTGCTGATCTTTCCCCTTCCCACTCACTCTCTTCTTTTTGTCCCCACCTGTTGTTCTTTATGCAGTGTTGTTAATATATCTTATTTCTCTGAATGTTGTCAAAGGAATCGCACAAAGGTCAACTGAGTTTTACTAGACTGTGCCAGGGTCTTTTTGGTTGGTTTGTCCATTTTCCCCTGGTTGTGCTTCATATGCTGCCACTGCTGAGTGCACTGTCAAATAACAGAAAGTGATTCACATGTTCTGAGAAGTCATAAAAACAGAAATGTTTAACTTTGTAAGTGATATGCTTGGCCTGTTGTCAGACAGCTCAGGATACTAACATGTGAAATGCTTTCCTGCTTCCTTTTTTTTTTGTTTTAACAGAATGGGAATCCTACCACATTTCTACATTATTGATTAGCTTGAACTAATGATAAAAATGGCCCAACCATGTTAGGTATTATTATTAATTAATTTGTGTGGTTTGTGCATAATGAAATATCTTTTACATGTAGATACTTGGCTTTCAGTCAAAAAACGCATCTGCACATGCCACCAGAACAGGGTTAGCAAAAAGATACACGTAAACAGTTTGCTTGGCTATGACATAAAAATAAGAAAGCCTACCAGCACTTCAGTTTACTGATCTGTCTGCAGTGGGACTGTGTGAAGATGCTCAGCTTGGTGAGAATTAGATAACACTGTTGTTATCCTATATTTACTTTAATATATATAATGATAGCAAAGTATCATTTTTTGGCAACCCTTCTACTGAGTACTTCTTCACACAAAACCCATCAGTGCCAAATTTTACTACCAAAGCACATCTATCAACAGCAGCAGCAAAGTCACCCAATTACAACACAGGCAAAGTTTCTAATACGATGTATTAATATTATTTTATTATTGTATTAATATGACACCCTGTTTAGTTTCCTTTGTACAAAATAGCTCGTAGAAATAGAGCCACTTTTTTTCCTTCTAGGCTTTGAAGAGCCTGTACTTTTTTATATTTCTTGAATAAAGAAGTGTGTATGAATACGAATACTTTTGCCACCTCAAAGTGTAGTCAGCACAGTTCACAATAAAGTGGAAACATGTGTAGTGACAAACACTCCCCGTGCTCCCTGCTACTGTTACAGCTACAAACTCACACATTCTAATTAAATTCAAAACGTCAGTTTTGATTAATGTCCAAAAAACCTTTACGGCACTGTAAATATATTCGATGCTTTGGAAAAATCACAGAGAAATGTGTTTTTCTTCAGCCATTTTTTTTTTCAGGCAGCTGAGTGACGTGTTGAAGGAAATCCCTGTGCGTGCCTTTATTACCTTGTATCTTTAACTTGTCATAAACCGTCTGTACATCATTGTTTGTTGCTTTGTCGTATCTTTTTTTTCCCTCCATCTGTGTTTCTTCCACTTCCTGCAGTCCTATGTAGGACCCTCCTACCCCCATTTTTCAGTAATTTTTTATCATGCCTCCCCAGTCAGCCTCAGGTCTGGTTTAGCACTAAAATCACTGCTAAGATTTAGAGTGACACTGCTAATCATGGTTCAACTAAAGCTGGACATGGACTGTCTGCATGTCTGTCTGTAGCATTGAGTGTCTGTGCATTTAACACAGAAAATAACCCCTTTGGCCATTGGCCTACAAAGCTGGTGCCACTGTTATGGTCTTATCAGCCAACTGGATATTTAGTATGAAATGCCTTCTTGGATTTCTCCCAAAGCAAACTTGTGTTGTGTAACATACATAATTACAAGCTAAAGTATGTATATGTGTAGACCTTAATGTACGTAACAGCATCGGATTGAATCTAGTGATGTATTTGAATTTAAAAAAAACAAAAACAAATACACAAAATTTGAATTCTTTTCATGTTCCTCAACATGAATTTCCCAACTTTAGTTATTCATCATGAACATGAGATTTCATCTGTCATACTGTATGTATTGATTTGTGTCCATGTTAATGAAATAAATATTTTTCAGTTTAAAAGCCACAAAACGTCTGCATTTGTAGGTTGGAGAGGCAAAAGTAGCTCCTTGAAGGACAATTTAATAACAATTTTTGTACAAAATAACTGAACCTTGTGCTGTGTATATTTGAAATAATAATGATAATAAAATAATATCAGTATAATATGTAATACAAAATTATTCTAATTCTATGTCCTTAGCTGTCCTTAGAATCTGAATTTTAAAAATTAACTATTATCTGTTGCTTACACCTTAACAGTACAACTAGTACAGTGAAGGGTTACAGTGGGATTCAGCAGATCAGGGAACTCTAACATCCGTCTAGTGGATTAGCACAGTGAAAAGAATCATAACTCATAATAATTTCTAAAGTGAGCTTCAGGAGGTTTTCTTAGTATACTTAATGATCAGATTTACACAACTAAATTCAACAAGGTGTGAACTGTTTAACAAGCTATCCTGGCTGATGTGCATCCCTTACACTGACACTATACTGTTCATACAGTTTTTACACTACACAATATAAATTTGGAATTCAGTTAATTAATCTAAGCATCATCAGCTTAAATGCAAATTCATCTCTGCTACACTTGATATAATCCAGCACCAAGCATGAACACCACAGACTCTGTGTATAGGTCCAACACAGTTCTTTACTGTGAAGTCACCCCATTAATGCAAGCTCACTTGCTTATCCTGCACAAAACTATGCAGTATTTTCCTGCAAAATTTATTTCACATAACTTGAATATGAAAATTTTTAACTATTAACGCAAAACTCATACATGATTTAGATCCAGGTGGTAATTTTGCAAGAAATATATTCTAAACAAAAGTTGTCATAAAATCTGACTTGCCACTATTATAACATGTTTAAAATCTCACTACTGTAGTGTATCACTGTGATGAAAAAAAAATTACCACCAAAAGTACCATAGCCAGTGCATGCTTTGGTACAACAGTGTGGTTAAAGCTAAGCATTATTATGGGTTCCTACCACAAGCCAGACAGAATCCTTGACTCCTTCAGCCTTAAAATAATATGCCGAGTACTGAACCTTGGCTTCCAAAAATAAAAATACAAAAAAAAAAAAAAGCGGATTGGCTTTTACCCAGCAAGCCCCTGGGGCTGAGCTGTGAGACACAAGTGTTATAAATGCTCAGCACCTGACCTTTTGTGTGTTTTGGACTTCAACACTCCCTTCAATTGTTATGGCAGCAAGATGGAGGTAGCGATGTGAGAGCCCACCAGGGTTGTCGCCTGTCACCCCAGAGCAGTGGACAGGGCAGATTTTCCTTCGGTAGAAAGTGGATTTAAAAAAAAAAAAAAAAACCTGGTCACAGGTTTACATTTAATTAAGCAACATTTCTTCTCAGCTGCTGAGAAAAAAAACACAGAAAACCAAAAGATGTCTGAGAAGCAAAGGTAACAAATCCAGTTGTTCAGAACTAAGTGGCATACCTGTGCCACTACGGTCAGTATAATGATAATAATGGGTCAAAAAAGTGATTCAGATTTTGATAATGATTCCTAAAAAATTAAATGTTATGCAAAGAAGATGAATGTTGCCTCAGCCACAGTTTATAAAACTTTCTTTGTTTAAATTTATGTCCTAATCTTATTAGGTTAAAACTAATCACCACATCAGACTATCAAACACAATATCAGGTTAAGAAACAGAACAAATGTGCATCCTTATTATAAGAATTTAAAGACTATAGCCAGTGATAGCCCACATGTTCTTCTCTTTATCATATTTTTAATTACAAAAGTATACACCAAGTTAGACATGACTTATTAAAACAGACTATATAAAAAGATGTAAATATTACATATGCTGTGATTCAGTGGTTTGTGATTTACCATTTTTAAGCTTCAAGTCAAGTCAAGCCTTTATTGTCACTTCAACCATATACAGTTGTATACAGTGGAGTGGAGTTCAAGTCTGGTACATGTCACCACGTGTAGTCACCAGACGTGTATATTTAGATGAGACGACGGTGCTAAGGAGTTAGTGCTAGCCGCTAGCTTGGTAATCTGTTATCAGCTGTGTGATGAAAGGTTTCTTTATTGCTAGCTAGAAAATGCATACATAAATAGGCAGACTTGAAACAATGTGTACTTAATCAAATGTGCATCCCAACATTGAATAAGATCAGTTTTCTGATTCAAATTGATTTTAGCTTAAATAACACGATATCGATTCTTTAAGTCCTGAATTGATTTTTTTATATATATATATATATGTATTTTGCCAAGACAATTTCAACAACCACCAGAAAGCTAAAAGACCAAATGAGAGCAGGTAAATGGATTCTCATCTCACAGATTCTGATGCTGCAGGTTTTGTCACTCTCTGACCAAAATTCACTGAACCAGCAGCAAAGGAAGATCAAAACTACACCTACTGTTTGATAAACATTGTCTTACTTTTGCTGTTTTGCTTTCACCACAAAAAAAATCACATTTCCTGCACAGCTCTGTTTCTCTCTCGGTGTACTTAAAGAACAGTTTCTCATCTAAAAAATTTCTGTTTTCTGCATTATTCTCTTGCTTATTATGCACCAGCCTGTGTACAGCGCTGTCGGTCGCTGTTTTTTTTTTTTTCTTCAAAAATGACCTCCGACAAAAAAGTTTCATTTGTGCTGTTCAGTACCGTGAACATTGATACCATTGAACCATTGAAATTTAAAGTTTTTAAAATTATGCAAAAAAAATGCAAAACGCTTAGCTGTGTCTCTAATCAAACCTCTGTAACATTGATCTGCTTCACTTCAGCAGCATCAGGTAATGTTCATATGTTGATTCATGGTTTTCTTCCATTTCTTTTCTACTGCAAAATGTTTTTTAACCTTCCAGGACCTGGCGTCCACATTGGTGGAATTCACATTTTGGGTTGTCTACACCAAAATACAAAATTTTGCTCTACAAGGGCCGGATATCCACTTACGAGGGCATTATACTGCCACTGTTCTATCGAAATTTAAACCAAATGTCTTCATATTTGGATCTAATTTTTCTCACAAACAAAAAAAAAAATCTGATAATTCTTTGTTTTTATATTAATCAGGTCACAATCAGCCGAAATAGCAGACAGAAATTAAAAATGCATGCCATGAAAGAGTTTGGGGCTTAGGAGGTTAAGGGGGGTTATCTGCTATAAAAAGCCAGGCCAGGAAAATCTCCTTCATGTTTTTCTGTGTTTTATTCTCAGTTATTTTGACACAAAGGCATCTGCTGTGATGTTTACACCTCTGATGAAGTCTCACAAGTGTCATCTTTATAAATCTAAAATATATACATAGATATAAAAATATGGATATGTACTGATGCATGATCAGAATTATAATATTTCTGTCTGAGTCCAAATTAAAACAAATCGGGACCTTGTGAATCAGAATCAGAGTACCCAGCCATACTTGTAACTATATGACAAGTATGTGCTGAATATTTCTAGTTTTAAATGTCAATATAATTTATATAGACTAAAAAGAGCAAACATCTATAAAATCAGCTACTAATGTTAAAACTTTTTTTGTACGGGGGTGGTAAACATTTTATCGTGGCAATCTAGGGGATTAAATCTCTTTTAGAGGCAGGCTGGGCACTTGTTTTCAGCCTGTAGGCTGCTGCATGAGGGGTGTATTTTTTAAAAGCCACATGAAAGGTCCAATCAAAGAAAAATATTGATAAGGCTAGAGAGGGTATTACTTATTAAAACATTAAACCATGAGATTTAACAATTTTGAGATGCCAGGAGAGACTAGAAAACTGTGAATATCAGCTTATGCTTTTGGTTTGAGTCTGGGTATGATGATATGAGCGTGTTTGTGTGTTCTTTGGACATGGATGAAAAGTAAACTAAGATGTAATAAGCTAGCTGTGAGGGAGTCTTAAAGTCTTTGGTAGCAAGTCGGGGTCCTGTTTCAAAGTGCAGAATCTGCCGTAAGCCCCCACAGACGCAGACTAAACACAGCATTGGCCCTATTGTTGTTCTGCACTGTTACAGCCCTCCCTGGAGATTTAGCAGGAACCATAACCCTCTGCTGCTGTAACAGGCAGCCAATAGCCATGCTGCTTGCTAATGACCCAGCCACAGAGGTCACACCATCACAAGAATTTTACAGCGCTAGATTGGAAAATGATGGGATTTGGGCTTGTTTCTTTGACAGTTTTCAGGTAAGCCAGTGAAACACCGAGTAGTTCCACTTGCTCTCACAGCATAAATACAAAGTGGAGGCAGGAATATGGCACAGTTTCCCGTTATGGCAGACCAACATTTAGTGATAATCAGTTCAGCATGTTACCATTTCTAACCATTGTGTTTTAGGAGCTGGACAAAGTGTTACGCGTCATTTTTTTTTCTTTTTTCCATGTAATACATGACTAGTCACTCCATCTTCCTTCTTTTTTTTTCTCATCCGTTTCCATCATGTGTCGTTCTGTGGTTTGAAGTCCATGTACACACAAAGTAGCCATTACGGGAAGGAAAAGAAGAAAGTTTACTGGAAGAGGGGGCCCATTACTGAAAGCGTGGAGTTGGATCATAGGACAGGTTGAAGGACAAACAAACCCTACACGTTTGTTCCGTCCATTATGGTGGACATATGGGACGGTTACACATGCATTTGTATATATTTGACATGTCATCTCCACCTGGGTCTGGGTTTCATCGCCATCTTTCAGTGGCTGAGTCACGTAATACACCATGTTAACATAGTGATTACCTATCATTATGCAGTGCTCTGGTTTCAGTAAGACTACTCGGTCAAGCATCCAATCTGGGTGTTTACTGCTTGTCAATGCTGACTTCTATTTTTCATGTCTCGGGTGAACATAAAACCCTTCTTTCAACAGTTCAGCTGCATAGGAATTTACTTAAATGAAGAGAAAAAGATAGCAAATGTTGGACGACTTAAATTTCTGAATGAATGGTCAGAATTGTAGAGGTTAAAAAGACATTAAAGTTTCGAGAATTATTTTTAACCGACAAAGGTCAAATGGCTCTAATAAAGCTAAAATTTCACCCACCATTGCAGTTTATTCATAGGTTTATTTCCTTGGTCAGACACCCACATGTTCAGTGTTCTAGTACTCTGTTACTCACACTTATCTACTTTGTTTACAGCCACAGCAGGCATCTGTTGTGAGAGAAAAACACCCATAAACCCACTGTATCCTCCCTTAATTACAGCCTACCAAACAGCAGATCAAATTAGCGACTCGCTGGCAAACATGCTATAAAACTTACCACCAAAGAGCTTGATATCTTTCTCAAGAGGTGACAGAGCCCAACGCATCAGAGCTAATATGAACAAAGAGTGACTAGTGAATTTCAGGAGGCCACAAACTCAGCAAGCATCCTAAAACGAAAACAGCCATGCATTATACATAAAAAATTTCCAGTGCTTCTTATCTTGAATGCGAGATTTTTAGGCTTGTGGAACCAAAGGCCTAAAAATAGTTTAAACAGGTCCTGTACCTATGCTAGCAATAAATATGTCATGTAAAAAGGGACAGCCAAACAAAAACATCAACCGATGGCACAATTAAGAACAGTCAGACTTCCATTCAGCCCAGACAAACATGCCTGGGTATAAGAAATGGTCAGTCATCCAGTCAAATATGTCCCCTTATTTATGATGGTATGATGTTTCCATCTTTATTCTGTTGTGATAATACTGTGGATTGCATATGCATATATGATTGCAACTCATTGGAGCGCTGATAACTTTTTAATGAATGTTTTATATATTTGTGATCTCACTAGACCAGAATTATTTAAAATATGGACACAGTTTGACATCTTCATGTTAAAAGTGTATAGAAACAATAAAAGAAAAACAAAATGTTTTTGTTTTTTTTGCATTTTAAACTATAAGTTTTACGAAACAAAAAAAAATTAAAAAAGTAATATTTTGTACTTTATATTTTGGTTTGATATACTGCATCTCACAGATTGTGAGACACTAAAGTCAAAGATATTGTGAATTTACCTTACCTTTACCTAAAATTTTGGACAAGAGTAACTCAAGATACATCTTTTATTTATTTAATGACTTTTTTTTAATTTGGGTGCAAATTTGGGTGTTAGTGATTTTGTTGAGGTCTTCAGGTGGTGATTGTATTAATGTCCATAATTAATGTCTACAATTACTGACCTCTTTAAACTACAGATATGCTGAGATAGATAATGGATAATCTAATTCTATGGCTTAAATCAACAAAGATTAGACCTAAAACACTTTTCCCACACAACAGTTTTTGTGTAATGTTTTAGTGTCATGCTGTTAATAAATATGTGAATGTAGATGAAGCAGGTAAATAGAACATTTTCAAATTTCAGGCTCAGCCCATCGTCTAAAAGAATGGAGTCGATTCCACTCTACAGCTGGCTACACAGTGGGTGGTTATTTGTCAGTATTTGCTTTAATACAGTGCATTTTCCTTCTACATTTTGTTCCCCATGTTGGTGTGGACTTCATTGAACATACTTATGGTTAGCATAAAGCACACTAATGCACTTTCCTTGCTTTCTCCTAGCTTAATCACCTTGTGAGGTTGTTACCCCACAAAAAATAGAAGATCATTGTAGAAATCATAAAATCTGCCACTAAACGAAAAACAACTTCTGCTAACATAAAACATGTCTCCTATAAGAATAAGTGAGGAATAAAAGAATGTAATAGCTTCATTCTGAGCACCTATGGAAGAAGCTAGTTACTTGAATGAACATAACGAGCACTTTAACACTAACTAGAAGATGTAGAAAAGGTCTATAAGACTAAACAAGGCTCAAGGACCTGACAATATTTGCGGTTGTGCATTCGAATGTTGTGCTCTAGTGATGGGAATTCCAGCTCGCTTTTCTTTTGGCTCTGAAACAGCTCTTCAGGTTGTTTTGTTTATTATCAACAACAATAGAAAATTATGCACAAAAGGAATTACTAATGTTAAAAAATGGTTTTATATATGTTCATATATGAATATATACGGTGGCCCATAGAGACAAAGCACATACAAACTCCAAAAACCATGTGTTTTGGAGTTTGTATGTTCTTCGGAGTTTGTACGTTTTCGGACTTCAAAGTATAAAATAGTTGAAATGTTAATGACAGGCCACTAAATCTAGAGTTATGGTAAAATGTAATATGTATTAGTGCTGTCAATAAATTAAAAAAAAAAACGAATTAATGTTACAATTTTCTGTAATTAATCGCGATTAATCACAATTACTTGATCAATAGTCCTTGGTGCAATTTAACCTTCTAAGACCCGAACTCTTTCGTGGCATGCATTTTTAATTTCTCTTTGCTGTTTGGGCTGATTGGGACCTGATGACTGTAAAAACAAAGAATTGCGTGATTTTTTTAAAACTGATTTCGGTTCTGAAAAAAATGAGATCCACATATGAAGACAGTTTTAAATTTCGATAGAACAGTGGCAGTATAATGTCCTCATAAGTGGATATCAGGCTCTTGTAGAGCAAAATTTTTGGTCTAGACAACCCAAATTGTGATGTCCACATATGTGAACGCCAGGTCCTAGGAAATTAAGCTTGTAACTGACATTTATGCAATATAGTGAAGTAAATGCAGAATAAACACAAAGAATGTGTTTTGGAGTTTATACGTGTTTTGGAGTTTATACATGCTTTGTCTCTAGGGGCCACCGTAAATATAATTTTATTTTTTCACTCCACATAATGTAATAAAAAAATTATAAAATACAAAAACCATCATTTACATTTTAACTTTTAACTATTTAAATTTTCAGCTTTTTCTTTCAAACAAATTTCA
>VUQR01012187.1:19226-32114 GCA_015108515.1 Hemichromis elongatus
CCATATATGTGAACGCAATATAGTGAAGTAAATGCAGAATAAACACAAAGAATGTGTTTTGGAGTTTATACGTGTTTTGGAGTTTATACATGCTTTGTCTCTAGGGGCCACCGTAAATATAATTTTATTTTTTCACTCCACATAAAATGTAATAAATAATTAAAAAATACAAAAACCATCATTTACATTTCAACTTTTAACTATTTAAATGAAACAACACAAAACACTGCAAACCACAACACAATAAAATATAAGTTAAAATATGCAAAACAAAAAGAAGATGCACATTCTCTGTCATTTAGGCCTGGGATGATTTTTTGAGAGTGTTTTCCTGCTTGGAATTACATACATAAGATTCATTGCATGAATAAACTTTCTTAATCCTTTATCGTTCGCAACTGAAAAAAGTTGTGGATGATTACCATACCTTTTTAATGTGATGTTGTTGTTGTCCCTGGCTCTCTTTCTCTCTCTTTCCCTCCCGCTATGTTCCTGTGCTACTGCAAGTGTAACTACCACCCCTCCCCCCTCTGCTAAGCGCAAGCACAAGGCTCACACCCGGAGTGAAGCGGAAAAAAAGTGAGAGAGAGAGGGCAAGAGGAAAAAAAAAAAACAGCTCCCAATAAGGAGCCGGCTCGCATCATTCACTTCAAAGATCCGGCTCTAAGAGCCGTTTCGTTCGCGACCGACACATCACTATTGTGCTCAGCAGCCGACTCCTGTATTTCATTACCATCCATTATCCTTACATTTACAGGCACAGCATGTACCTAATGCATTTTTTACTCCCCGTTTCTCAATCCAGTTATTCCAAAAGTCTAAAGACAGTGATATAAAGTCAGACTGAGTATATGCTTGACCCCATGCAGTTAGGTTATAGGCCACACAGACAAGTAGAAGACGTTACAGTGACCTTGTTGAACTGAATAAACTTCTGGAGGGAAAAGGTTCTCATGCTTAATTATTGTTTGTTGACTTGTATTCAACTCACAACACAAGTCAGCCTTGAATTTTAATCAGAGGCATACAGGTGGAGACATGTATAAGGAATTCTATCTAGCCAAAGTAGAGACGTAGTAGAGATGGAAAGGGGGGCAGGTAGAGACAAAAAAAAAACCCCTGAGATAAATACTTGAGGGCTATTGGAGAACAGAAGAGAGAAGAGAAAGTCTACAATAAAGGCTTGATTGCTATCGAATGCCAGGAAGCTATGGAGCAGGTGATCAGTGACCCACTTGTGGAACAGAAAAGGTGAAAATGCCCTGCATAACTGATGAAGTAGCCAATGGATACAGCTTGTTTGAATCACATCTGAGAATCTCTTCAATAAAGTCTTAAATAAAGCAGTATTTAACATAGGAAGTAAAGAAATAAAGAGAAGTTGATTAGTAAAGCCTCTTTTTATTTTTTTTCTATTTTAGATTTTGTCTGTTAAATATTTACATTCCTATTAAGAACGAGCAGTAATAAAATAAGGAGTGAATAAAGAGTGTTAGCATTGGAAGCCAGGGGTATAAGAAGAAGAGGAAATACTGTAGAAAATTCAGAACAGTTTAGTTTTGAAATTATGATGTTACGGGAAGAGCAAAACAGTATTTTTGAAGTATAAGCTTTACATTTGATCCTTTTTATGGTAATTTGTCATCATAACCCTCCCCCCCCCCCCCCCACCCACACACACACACACACACACACACACACACACACACACCTACACACATTGCTGATTTGAAGTGACATAATACAGTTAGGGGGCAAAATCCAAATTAGGTTTTAATTTGGCAAATCTGCACATTAAGGAGATTTGCCAAATTAACTTGGGAAATACTGAATTACTTCTTGTATGACTGCCATCTTTAGATTGCTCTTTGGAGGACCAGTACTTTCCCCTGGCACACCTGCACTGGGTGTTGGATTCCCTCCACAGGGTCAAATTGGGTAAAAAGACACAAAGTGGCAAAAAGCCATGTCTGATAAGTGTGCTAAACAGTGTGCTGTATGCTAGTTCACCACAGCTCCCCCAGATGCCTCAGGGCATCAAAAATCCACTTTGATATCCATCAGAGATATTCAGTCTTGCTGGTGTCACCTGAAGAAGGTATTACAAAACCAATCAATTTACTGGAAGAGTTCAAAGTCCCCTAAATTTATTATTTTAATAATGATTTTAATCTCTGTTTAATGAATAATGGCAAAATCTTCCTGAGGAATCCATGGGGTACAGTAACCTGTAGCAGGCAGCTTTGAAAAAAAAAACAGAACAAAATAAAGGTAAATGAAAACAAATTAATGATGAACATTATTTTATTCTGGCACCACATTTTTAAAATGAGATTAATAAAAGTAGGTGAACTTTATCACAAGGTGGAATTTAGTTTATTAACTTCCTTGTGAAACACAAGCTACTTCCATTGAGAGATTAAAAGAATAAATCTCTTTTGTAATAGCTAAAGGGGATTCTCCCAAAACACTAGTAGGAAGGCATTAATAAGACAAAGAGGCTAGGATAAAAAGAGGAGGACATGAATAGAAAGAAGTGCTGTTCTGTTTTATTTTCTCACTAAAGTCCTAGCCTATTAAGTATTATTATTTTTGGATGTTGCATGACTTTATACCAGCAGTACCTCCGGTTTGGTCGTGTGTTCCAGCAACACTAAAATCCACACAGAAAAGCCAGCAGATCCAAAATAGAACCCAGGACTT
Source organism: Hemichromis elongatus (assembly GCA_015108515.1). NCBI lineage: Eukaryota > Metazoa > Chordata > Actinopteri > Cichliformes > Cichlidae > Hemichromis > Hemichromis elongatus. The sequence continues at coordinate 21,930 of VUQR01012187.1, forward strand.
AGTGACTGTGAGGTGGCAGAGCTAGCCAGTAAGTCTTCCTGGCAGCAGATTCAATTCATAAAAAACAAAACATCAGGGAAATCATTTTGGGGACAAGACAATGGATGTCTTCTGAAAACCTTGTTATGACCCTCAGACCTGTCTGCATGCTCCTTGCTAACACTCACACACAACCATGCATAAATACATGAGACACTACACAGATATATAACATCTGCTTCTCATTTTGGTTATGAGTTGCGTGGGATGCTAGGGAGAAAGGAGGGCAGAGATCCTAAGAGAGTTTGCTGGATGAGCTTACCTAAAATAGGAACGACATCTAACATCACATTAGAAACCAGATCAGCATTACTGCTAAACAAGTTAAGACATACATGAGATCTGGCTTGGTATTTTAGTGTTTAATTATGCGCCGTACCATATGCAAAAAAATATAATAATATACTGTACTGAAAACAAACAGAAAATGTAAATATGTATATGGCATATATAGATATCTGTTTTATGGAGTGTTGAAATGTCCACTGTATTCAGTTTAAGCATATGTGCAGAGGGCCAGAAAAATGTGTCATTATCTAACCTAGAGATGTTAGAGGTGTTATGATTCTATTTTCGCCATCCACCAATTTATTTAACGTATATTTATGTCTGAGCAGCAGTCTAAGCAGATATGCCCCTCTTCCCCTGTCCCTCCAGCTCTTCCGAGGCATTTCAAAACCAGCGAAGACATGCAATCTTTCCAGTGTGTCCTGATATGGCATCCTCCTCCCATGTAGGACATGCCCCAACCACCTTGTCTACGGAGCACATAGATTTTAGATCCCTGACCAACTCAAGTGACTCATTTTGACGAAACTCTACTGAAGACAGGCAGAAACTGTACATGTGCGAGGAAGGTATGTTCGCTATGGATCACAGCCTCCTGCAGGAAGAGTCTCTAAATGTTTGTGTCCATGCTGTTTAGTTTGACCAAAATCTTTCCCAAAAGACAAAAATGCAGCAGAATAACAACTCTCTTCAGCTTCAGTACATTTTCTGTTGTTCTAAGATAAACACAATACCCTCACCACCATTTCCTTCTGGGTTTTTAGGACTTAATCAGGGATATCTGTATATTATTAGTGAATTAATAGGTTTTTAAGCAGCAAAAAAAAGTTAAATATTCCTATGATACACACACAAAACCACACAGGTGTATTGAAGTTGTACAGTCCACTGCATGAGGTTATACGAATCTGGTTCCAGACAACATACTGTACAGTTATCTAAACCTAACTCATCAAATAAAATGTACAAAAAATTTGTGGTTTCTAAAGAAGAGACAGTTTTATACTTATTAAAGGCTAACAGGGGTGAGTAAGGTCTCCATGCTGTGTTACATTAGCACAATGAAATGTCCATGGCTCAAAGACAAAGACAAATTGAATCAGATGTCCAGCAGCACCATCAGCTCAGAAGTGTGAGAAACGACTGAGACCACAATATCTCATCTGCAGTCCAGAAAGGAAGTATTTTTTATTTTTTAAGATCTGCTGCTTTAAAAATGATAACAGAACCAAAAGGCTCACAACAACACAGGAACTGGGTTTGTTTAAACAATATAGACAGATTTTTAACCATCACCCTATACCGCTGGGGTATATCTTCAGCAACAAAGAAAGAGGTCTGCAACAGATGGCAGGTCCCCACAGAGCCACAACGTCAAAGAGTCTGTCTGGAATTATGTAAAGCACCAGAAGGCGTGTGGAAAACACTGACATGCTTGAAACAACCTGCACAAATATACCTACAGGGATCGCTGCACTTAGTAGGGAAAAAAACTATCACTCCAAACTTTGCTTTACAGTATATTTTCAACCAGTGCCTAAAACAATCATGCACATTGTACGTTCACTATCGTGCGATGATGTGTCACCACCAGAATTTTCAAATAATCATGCAACAAAGGGAAATTTGGTAAAGGACCAATATGGATTTGTAGGCTACTAGCTATTGTTCTAAAGGAGATCACTCATATGCTGTACAGTAATAAGGTCGTATCTATATCTATATATGATACCGATATAACAATAAAACCAGATTTCCAATGATTTAGTAAAATCATATAATATTGGAGTGAAAAAAAAAAGAGTGAAAGGTTATCAGTGAATTCAAATAAATGTAAGGGAAATTAAGCTAACCACACCTTTTGAACGGGCAGTTGATACAAACCTTTCCCCTTAGTCATACTGGTTTCTTGCCTTCTGCTAACAGCTCATGTTTGGGCTCTGTGTGAGTCTTGTGCAGAAACAAATATTTCCATTTGGTTTTTCCGTTTTTATTGCTATCGCTCCAAACTTGCCATTTTCTCTTTGACTTTAACCAGATCTCCCAGCAAAATGCGTAGAACTAAACAGAAGAGAGTTAAAAACCCTAGCAAGTTTGTTGCTAAAGTATGAGATTTATTTACTTGAGTCTGCAATCAAGGATCCAACTGTGTTTGCCGGGCTGTTCTCGTGCTCGCTAAATCTAGTGTTAAGATCGTCCTGGCTCAGATCTTTCAGTACACGGACCACCGCTTTGTTATATTTAGTGTGCAGAGCTGGCTGCAGACCAGTCCCATTTACACCCTAATGTTTGGCTACAGACACCATCAGTGCCTGTTTGTGAACATGAGTGCACCCTTTCAATATTCCTACATACCACAAGGTTGCCAAACAAGAACTGTTGAAACGTCGTCACATTCTCACTCCCGAATCACCCCATTAAGCCTGCATGCAGTGTATCTACATGACATTTTCTACATGTTAGTTGTTGTGGCATCAGCTGTACATATTAACAATCTGCACTGTGTGTGCGTGTGCATAGGTTCATAATGTGTGTGTGGTGCATTTTTATGGTTTATGTGGAGTGGCTCAGTTACGCAGTCAGCTGGATTTGCTATTAGACAGCATATAAAATCTGACCCTGCTGTCTCCAACCTGTTTTCACGTCTAACAGCCTGAGAGCTCCACTTCCAATTGCGTGCCTACGAGTATGATCCTCATCCTCACCTCCTCATTAAACAGAGGAGGTGAGGATGTGTAAGAATTTGACGACATATGATGAGGAACACGTCTCAATTTGACACAGAGTAAAAAAAAAAAAAAAAGCCTGGGCTGAGGAAGACCATACCGAGTTAGAAAAACTGTGCTGGCCACCATCAGCTTCTCAGATATGCTGTATTAACTTTAACCATGTTTTGAGAGTCTCAAATATTATCAGAGCAGTTGCACAGACAGTATTTGCAGAGGGACTATCATCTAGTTATGAAATATTGCAATGGCTTAAACAGGACAAATCACCCTGGTTCCTAGAGACTGGGATATACAAATATCAGAATGTGTGCGTTTAGGGACGGGCGCCGGCAAACCTCGGCACATACCTGGCTTTCATCCTCACCTCTGGAGGAGACGCAGCGGTGCAGGGTTGGAATCTGGCTGCATATATCATCCTTTATTTACTGCCTTATCAGACCTTTCCCAGTCATAAAGCACAAGAGCAGAAAGTTCATAAAGTCATCAAATGAGTTTATATTTGGAGAAATCCAAGAATCAGATGCTGGCAAATACAGATGACACAAGATTCACTTGCACGCTTTGTTCCAGTTGGTTTTCCCGAGCGAAGAATACATTTAAAAAAAACTTTTTTATCGCCCTTTTACCTAAATGTATGACTCATGCATTCTTACTTTTACTTTTGCCGCGCTACTGTTCTCCCTGTGTTCTTTGTCAGTGTAATCATATTCATATGTGAATCATATTCATAGAAATGTATAGTTTGTGTTTGCATTATATTTTTTAGTAATATGAACAGGGTTAGGGTTATAGCAAAAAATTCCTTCATGGTTCCATTGTCTTATCCATTATCTTTCTTTTAGTGCAAAAACTGTTCTCGAACACAAAAACGAGAACACAGGGTGTTAAGCAGGAGGTAAAGGAGCTTACTCCATGTTGGTATTTTTCACTGTTTGTAGTTAATAGGAAAGAAAAAACCCTCAAGATGGTAAGATAGCAGATTAACAACAACGCATCCGGTGAGTTCAATGTGGTGACGTACTACCATCAGGATAGAAATACAGATTACCACCTCTGCTAACTCCTTGGGCCAGGAGAACTTTTACTAAAACTGTGGAATAAATATAGGTGATTTGTGTTACTTATGTTATTTGTACACAATTGACTTTAACTCTTGACATTCTTGAATGTTAATGTATGTTATGTACATGTCTATGCAGTTACAAACACTATAAAACACTTTTTTTCTGTCCTTCTGTTTATAGAACAGTAATTAACACAGTAAAACAAAAGCACATGAAGCTAAATCCAAACTATTTTTGTGTTTTGATTTGGGTTTTTTTTACATTTTTGGCTCTTTTTGAAAAAAGAAAATCCAGTTGCAATGTGAATTTCTTAACCCTTACAGTTCAGAAAAATGAAATTTCAGTTTTAATTTCATTTTCCTCTTTTCATTTTCTTTTCTGTGAAATCAAAGGGGAAATTCTATGACTGGCTTTAATATCCTTTCCCACCTTTTTTCTCTTGCCGTGCAGTTAAATTTTTTAAGAAATACACTATTATCAACTTTTATGAACATTCTCACAGCCAGAACTCTCTCATTTAACTGTCTCACATGCCACAAACACACACACACACACACACAACTCACACTTGAGGAAATCTAGGGAGGGGATTTGAGCGCGACCACAGAAAAACATGAGCAACGCTGACGTGACATATCGAAGCTAACTGATCTTGTCACTGGCCTCCTGCCTGGACAAAGTGCTGCGTGTGACTGTGATTATATGTGTGTGTGTGTATAAGCAGTAAGGCCCATTAGTGTGCAGTAATGGGAGGGGATATTGGTGGTATATAGGTGTAATTACCTCGAGCTAACATGGAGCTCAGGCCGCATGGCGCCTCCAACACAAATATGAACTGCAGAATATAGATACCACTTTGTCCTCTTTCACCGCTTGACCTGGGGGAGAAAGTTCAACAGTGACTGCAGCTCTGAGAGTGTGTGTTTATGTGTGTGTGTGTTGGTAAGAGAGGAGAGCCTTGAGGAATAAAGATCCTAAAGAGAAAGCCAGAGAGGAAGGGGCAGAGAAACGTGTTGCTGTGTTGCACAATGTCTGGGCTGACTGTTATCTCCTGGCTCTGCTCCTGTTCTTCTCCTCATCCTTGATAATCTGCAGAGCCTTTTCAGAATCCACTGTTCCCATCACCAATCTGACCATCGATCCACATCTCTGGCTCACTGCATACAACGCCCCCACCCTCTGATCTTTTTTCTTCCTATACTCTATCCATCAATCTATCTCCACCTCCTCCCTGACACAGCGATTGTGCATCTCACTATTGTATTTTCTTTGTGAGAACATCTGTTTAGCTTCGTAGTTCAACCCTTGGTCTTGAAAAGTTTCCAAAAAAGTCTGTACTTGGCCTCCATGTGGAGCACTACCACTGTGCTGACTGCCGGACATTTCGGGGAAGCCACAGAGTGCCAACTGCCAAACTCTGCAGTAAAGCGACTGAAACTGTTCCAACTAGTAAGGCTTTTCAGGTGATGTAACATAGACGGTGGAAGACTTATTGGGGTTCTCAGTTCTATGTAGAATGTGCTTATAGTAGCATTTAAAAAACCATTATCAATAGATGGCTGAAATTACATGAAAATGGACCGAAATTCTCAAATTTGTAAATGAGAGCAAAGCCCAGACTGGCCTCATTTCCATCTCTTGTGTTGTTTGGCCCAAGTAGATTTTTGTGTGGTCTCGCTCAAATTGGTTTCTTTGTAACAGTTTAACTGAAGACCTTATTCATCTAGTCTTCATTGTGCAGAACATGTGTGGGTTTCAATTTTTTAAAATTTTCAATTTTAATCATTTGATTTTAAAAAAGTCCATGTACAATATTAACAAAAATGTTGCCATTTCATGCCTTGCACCAGAACTAGCTTAAAGTTGATTTATATCTGCAGTCTCTTGACAAGTTGGTTATTCATTTTGTCTGGTAAGTCATTTCTGTTTTAACCTCATTCCTTTTTTGTTTGTTCGCTAGCCATAATTTTGCATCCCATTTATTTTCACACTTAAATACAGATGTACCTTGCTAATCCTGCTAGCTAGAGCTATTGTTACCTGACAACTTTTCAGATCAACTTTTTTGTCTGAGGAAACAAAGGGGAAAAGGAAAAAACAGCCTTTTACCAGGAAGAAACAGAGTCAGGCTCAGGGCAGCCATCTGCCTAGACTAGTTGCATGTGAGGAGAGGAAGACAGGACAAAAGAAACACTGTGGAAGAGAGCAAGATATTAATAACAACTAAAGATTAAATACAGAGTGGTGTATAAACAAACAGTGAATGAAAAAAGGTGAGTGAAGAAGAAATACTATAAGTGCATCATGGGAAGTCCTCATCAGCCTACATCTATTTCAATGTAACAAAGGAAGGATTCAGGGTGACCTGATCAGCCCTGTATGGTTAATCAAAAAAGGTAGTTTTAAGCCTAATCTTAAAAGTAAGGAGAGTGTCTGTCTCTTGAATCCATACTGGAAGGTGGGACATGAAAGCTGAAGGCTCTGCCTCCATTTCTACTTTTAAATATCCTGGAAACCAGAAGTAAGAGCAAAATGCTCCATTGAGGTAATATGGGATTATGGCTTCTTCCCACTCAGCAAAATTGGTATAGCCCGCATCTGACCCACACAATGTGCTTACACATGGCCCACAAACCGCAAAGAATGACGGCCCTTTGGTGGCCCAGATCTGGTTTGCCAGAGGTGGCCTACACATGGGCCAGGACGTGGCCAGTTGGAGACACACTGCTGGCCCTGTGCTGGCCTAGGACAGTTTCAGCTCTGGCCCCAGATGCCAGCCTAATGTGTGCCTTAATCAAGCCATGTTATAACAACATTTGCCTGAACATAATAATGCAAAAGTAACATGATGAAACTCTGTTTAGACAGTGAATGGACTGATTCTTATATACCGCTTTTCTACTCTCCCGGATTACTCAAAGTGCTATATACATCATGCCACATTTACTGACATTCGTTATTATGCAATAAATATGCTTGCTATAAAGAAACTGCTAAATTTAACAGTTTAAAGAGGGTTATTTGTGCTTTCCTGGACTAAAAAAATACTAAAAGCATTGCAGCCTTTAAGACTGCAATGTGATAGATGTGTCTTTTCAATATCCTTCTACTGGCGTGCACCACAAATGTAACGATTCCAATTTGAGTTTGTAATACTATATGTGACAGGTGAGACCTAAGTCTGGGAACCGCCCCTGGTAGGTGGAGCTGGTTTTTGTCCCATGTATAAGCCCAGGTGCAGTCTCCTGAGCAAACCTGAAGCTGTGAGTGCCTATGGCATTTTTAAACTTTTTTTTTTATGAGAGCTTGATGTGGGTCCCAGAGCCTTCTGTTAGAACAGAGGAAAACATTGTGTCACACCTTGCGAGAAACGTGTAGTGGACTCCACCGGCACTGGCCAATACCTATTAGGGTGTGACTTGAACGTGTGGACAGAGTACCAAGCTGCTGCTTTGCCGGGTGAATTTCTGGCTGCGGCCAAGGACCCGATACATTGTATTTTAATTTGTTTTTAACTGATGTAATTTGACAGCCAAGCGCTGCAAAATTATTATAATGGCTGCAGCTGTCAAATTTGTTTGGTTTATTGTTTTATTTTTCTGTATCAGTCGGCACCGCAGATGTTGATTGTATTTTAGAGTGATTTATCTATTTTTATATTGTTGCAGACAGTGAAGGCGCTGCATGGAAAAACCAATCCTCTTTTGTGTCTTGCCACTTTTTGCATGCACCGCAATGAGCTTCACTGAAGACGGCACTGAAGATTTGTCTTTTTTATAGTGTTTTGCCCAGTTGGGGTTCAGTGTGAATGCCGTCCCTTTTTAACGTGTGATTTGTTGATTTGTTTTTAACAGGACACCCCGCAGCGCTTATCCTGTCTCACATGCAATAGTACAATTTTATCGTTTTTACCGTATTTAATAACGTAAAGCTTTTAATTGTTTTTAGGTGCTGCTGTTGCATGTTTATTTTTATTTTGTATTAACATTAAACCCATTTTAACTAACTGTATGCCTACAGCTCTGTCCTATTGAAATAGGTACCTACCATGGGTCACATATAAAATGGTCACATTAACAAAGAAAAGGGAGTACACCTTGTTTTGCATGCTTCATCTTCAACACATTTAAAACTACTGTTTCTATGATACAGCATCTATAATTTCCTTGGACTTGCTATTCAGTATTCACTAAACATGGCCCATTTCCCATTTAGTATCAGCTATGCTCACAAGAAACATGCCTACTGTAGTGGACCGCACTGCATGACAGTTACCAGTTACCTAGGTTTGGCTGTGCAGCAGTGTTAGACTGCAACAAAGCCAATTTGTTCTTGGAACAGAAAAATTCGCTCCTAGGGAAGTTGGTGAGCAATGCTTTTTCCTCAATCAACTTGAGGTGATTTAGCATTTGTGTGCAAAGCGGACATTTCGGTTCGCATTGACGCATTTAGATGTACTGGCCTGTTACCAGGTGTTAAACTGTTTAACTGAAAAGCAGGACAATGCTTTACAACATGTGGGCTGATTCTTTGTACTCCTGAAAATTCAGGTTAAGATCAACAACAGCAGGGGAATGGAGGAGGAGGAGGAAGAAGACAGGATGGGGCTAGAGTGTGGTGATGTCATGCTGGTGGTTTAGGACATTTTATCACACATGGTTTCTATATCAGTGGACCGCTGTTTGGCTGAATGAATAAGGAGGACTAGGTGAGCATTAGGATCCAGCAACACGTACAGATACATGCTGACCACTGGCTTTGATTTGAACTGTGCCTGGCACTATGTTTTCATGTTTTCTTCAAGGTTTCTGTATTTAATATCACACTTGGACTTTTTTTTATAGCTTTCCCTTTATCAAGCATCACTTTGTAGAGGCAGTAAAATTCTGGATTCCTCCAGTCTATGACTTGATGACAGAGCTCTAAATTTGCAAAAGCAGTAAATGCATTCATGTTCTTGCAGAACATGGTGGTTGGTGGATCTGTATTACAGCTGTATTGTGCAATGGTACATAGTGACTCTGTTTTACAGGAATAGTTAACCAATCTGGAACATTGCACTTGCATTGATTGCTTTCATACTTACATAACTAAATCTGCAGCTTTTCTTATATAGTAAGTTCTGCTCTGCAGCTGGGATTGACTAGATTAGTTCAGCATAAAACTGCAAGCAGGTGTAAACCAATCCCCTGTAAAAGTTTAAAAACATCGCTACAATTAGGAAGAAATTCCAAAAATGTCACATGAACACTGTTTTACAGTTTCCTAATGTTTACATATTTTATGCTGTCTGAGTTTTAAATGATCAAACATGTAAAACTTGAGGTGAACATATGTCAAAAGCCCAGGGTTCATCCATCTCCTGGTTTGTTACTACATCATTTTAATTGTTTTCCCTAACAAATAGATTTTGTTGTTGAGGTTTCTGTATCACATGACTGCAGCTCAATGCATTTGGGTCTGTAGATATAGTCAAGACAACCTGTTGAAGTTCAAATTGAGCATCAGTATGAGAAGGAAAGGTAACTTAAGCAACTCTGAATGTGGCATGATCAGTGTTGGGAAGGTTACTTTTAAAATGTATTCCACTACAGATTACAGAATACATGCCCCAAAAAGTATTTAGTAACCTTTTCCGTTAAGTTACTCACTGAGAGTAACATATTCTGAATACTTCAGATTACTTAATATATTCTCATGCTTTTTACAACTACATGAATGTGCTATTGCTTTGTTATTTATTACTTTTACTGAAGGCTACTTGCCATACCAATACCGACTAGATTTTTAAATTTTAATAATATTAATTATTATTATTAATATTATTAATAAAGGTAACAGTAGGATGGAAATTAGGTAAGGCTGCAATCTTTGCAGTGATCTTGTATAGAAAACAATTTATGTATCAGTAATATGTTTTCTTTTTGTGTGATAATAATTGTGTTTAACTGCATAAAGCTTATTCGGCATTATAAAAACGATGATACATAAAAGCTAATTTCGCCATTTTGCTTAGGATACTTTTTTAAATTATCTTTTTTTTTTTTTTTGCTTAAAGAAATGTA
>VUQR01012189.1:0-15846 GCA_015108515.1 Hemichromis elongatus
CCAATGTTCACATTTTGGACAGAGAAGACAGATGGTTTGAAAGAGGAGTGAAAGAAGCCATCTATGTCCACTGTGAACGGCCATCTTTGAACAGAGGCGGTGGTTTACGACACCAACTGTCTGCCATCTATAATCCAGTTCTGAGATCCCTGCCCAGACGCCTTAATGCCCACTCACATCCTGGCCCATCTGACCTCTGGAATTCACATGATAGGGTGGGGCCAGGTTTCACAATGAGTTCACCTGAAACCATGGCTGATTGAGACCCGCACCCGTTTTCACACCTCGTGTGATTAGGTAGAGGATCAGTAGGGGGCCCATTGTCCCTCTATGAGGGACACTCCCACAAGGCTTAAATATGGGACTCTCCACCATTTGGACCCTAGAACTGAAGAAGCTTCTCGGATGAGAGGTGAAACGTCTTCAAGCAACCTAAAGAAGTCCAGACGCCTTTTCCTTACAGCTCCTTAGACTACGATGACCTGGATGACTGAGAACCTTCACAGACAGCGAGTGTGCTGCTTGAGTAGGCTATGTTCAAGGCATGAATTCATGGGACTGTTACCTGTGCTAATACATTATTGGCTCAAATTCTTTCTGGTGGGCATCACAGCTGCTAGACTATGCAATGTCTGACACTGTAAATACATGTGCATGTAGGCAATATCAAAAAAGCTTCAGGGCTGCAGTGCATGAAAAATTAAGTCCTGTTGTAGGGTCATTACCCTGCTGCATGACACAATTTGGGCCAAACATCAGCTGTTGACCTAACATCCGACTTGAGATTACTTTGGTGTACACAACACTCCTTGGGGGATGCCTGAGCCCTGTCTGATTTTAAACTACAGGAGTTTATTATAAGTTTATTAAGGAATTCAAAGTTAACTTGACGCCCCTAAAGGACCCCCCCCCCAGTACCCATGTGTGGTACTCACATTTGCTCACAAGTGCATTTTATCAGCAGCTACTCAGACTCTTAATTCATAAGGAAGCAGTATGGGTGTACTTAGTTTTTCATGTGATGATGTTCTTTTTGACTGCTAGGCACATATGCAATGTTTAAAAATGTTTTGATTCAAAACAAAAAACAAGGAAAGAAACACACACACACAAAAGTTAATTTATATAATTTTTGACCAAATTCTTAGAAACACAGTGCTTTAGCAGACTTGGCCTCTAGTACCACTGTGGGGAACTTTGGTGTCTTTTTGATTTGGATATGTCCTGTAATCTGCACATTAAACAAATCTAGGGCTTCTTTCTTTCATCTGCACATTATTGCCATAATTAGAAACATCCTGTCTCAGACTGATGCTGAAAACTAGTTCATTCATTTGTTCTATGCAGGACTATTGTAGCTCCTGAACAAGTCATTAGCTGATCCAAAACACTGCAGCAAACGTGCTTAGCAGGGCCTAAAAACAGAGATCCTGTTTCAAACATTTTTCACCACTGGCACCTGTTAAATCCAGAATTTAAGATCATTCTCCTGAAAAATCAGCCTCTATCTTATCTTGAAGACCTCATAGTACGATATTATCCCAGCGCAGTCTTCAGTTCACAGGCTCCTTTCCTATAGAACCAGTTTTCAGTTAGGTCTAGATCAGGTAGCCTTAAAAATCCCTTAGTTCACTAGCGGGGCCCACTTCCTTAGGAAGTGGAGGGATGGTGGGGCACGTAAAACAAGAATGAACAGCTTGCAGAACTGGGCGAACCTATGTAGATAACAGCCGGAAGAAGCATGTTTTGAGGCGTGGTCCCACTCCTGAAATCTCGATACATAATCTCCAATTATGCTGTTATAGGTTAAAGCTGCTAGGGGACTTCTCCACTTCATTCTTTTGTTTATGTCTAACATTGTAGTGTACTAACTTTATTATATAAAGTGCTTTAAGACGGCTGTTGTTGTGATTTGGCATAATATAAAGAGGCCTATGAAAAATGTTCAAATGCTGTCTCCACATCAAGAAAAAGACTTTGTGGCAAACTTCTGATCTTTAGTAGAAATAAATGAAATGGCTAACAAGTTAATGCAACATTGTTGATTTGTTAATTTTCCAGCATATTGTGTTCAACACCTGTCCTGTGGTTACATAAAACACTAATCGTGATTGTGTAGAGTCTGATACGTGAGCCTACAGTGTATTTTGGCAACAGAGCTTACAGTGTTTACCAGCCTTTTGAAAGCACATGACATAGTGCTGAGAGATCATAAGACACATTTGTGTGAGACAAAGTCAGGTTAGACTTTTATTGATTTATATGATTTTCTTTTAAAAACCTTGAACTCCAGATAAAGCAAGCCAGACATAATGCAGTCGGAATGTCCTTATGAAACCCAGGCAGGGGCTGCGAGGGGTTTGTTTGGTTACGGGATCAAAAGTAATCTTTCAGCATTCCTGTCTTTAATAGTGTTCAGTTTGTTCTAACAGAGGCAAGCGCTAGGGCAAAGAGGTAAGTCTGCTTTAATTCTCACTTGGGAAAAATCACGTTATGTTTTGCCTATATTCACAGATATATTTATCTTTGAATTGTAAATAAATTTTTATTCTCCCAATTACATAAAAGACATGGTTATCCAAAGTTGACCATGGAAAAACACAAAAAACAAACAAAAAAAAATCTTATCAGCAGTGGTCTGCTGATACTTCATTTGTTAGTCCAGGAGCAAGATATCTGAGATTCAGGCAGACAAAGATATCTAAGGACAAAAATGTGGAACATTACCTTCTCAAAAAACTTTAGTTTAATTTATTTAACTTATGTATTTCTTTAAATAATGGTACTCATAAAATATGCTTTACTTAGTTTTCTCAAAGGTAATTATGTGATATTAATTAATAAAATGTTTCCCCTTTTCATCTGTTTTACATTGGTCATAACTGGGTTCAGCAGTTTTGCTGCTGGGAAAAGAGAAGAGTGCAAGCCTTTGTTTAAAATGCATAATGCATTATTATTTTTTACAATAATCCCCTTTTTCATATTTAATATTGCTCAATATCTTTTTATTTGCTGTTTAGTGTAGAACAAGAGTGCTCTCTGGTGGGAGGCCTAAGCAAATGTAAGTCTTGCGTATCTTTATAACAACATGTGCAGCTGAAGGGTTGATGACATTTCATGCAAGTGCAGTCTGCATTGCTAAGTATTTTTTGCGTTTTTGTGTTGACCACATGGAAAGAAATTGTTTTTTTTTGTGATTAGAACAATTCAAAGTGACTCTCCAATGCACAATTTAGTGCTCTGTAGTATCCTGCAGTGAAATAAAACATTTTGCTCCAAGAAACGGGAATAAATAAATACATAAGCTGAATTTCTTGTAGCATGATTGTTTTATATGGTTTCCTTAAGTTTTACTGTTGTTTGCCCCTCATGTGAACCTGCCAACTATTTGCAGCTGCTATACTAACTGGCCGTTATTGAATGCTGAATGCCGTTACAACAAAATGCAACTGCCCCCTTCAAACCTGCTGTGTATGTGCTTTTGGAGTAGAGTAAAGCATCTATAAAATAAAGCCATGAAACTGTAAATATGTGCTTAATGTTGTGTATGTTGTTCACAGGACACTAAAAGACAAACTGCTTATTGTAAGTCATATAAATGAGATCCACTGATAAGCAGACTGTGTTCATATTCACAGGAACTATATACAAACCATAATGTCATTTTATTACATCTGTAAATTTTGTGCACCAACCTCAGCAGACATGGTATGCTGCCAATTTTTTGCAGCAGAGGGCAGCATTAAGTCAATACTCATATATCGAGCTTAAATTCCACAAGTGTCCTACCTTAGTTTATAAAGAAATACATAGATGGACTTGTGTAGATAGAACAGCAATGAAATTGAAATTGACAAAGAACTTTTTTTTAAAAGTATAAACAAATGTAGCTAAAATGAACAAAGCATGCAAGTTATGAATCATAAAGATGCGTTTTTGTAGGATGACAGTAAAATAATGCAGAAGAAGGATGAATGAGAGCCAGTGAGAATATAGATATAGACGCACACACACACTCACCCCGGCACAATGTAAACTACAATTTCTTTCAAGCTCCTATGCCGTGATTGTCTTTTTTTGTAAATATCCAGATTGTTTCTATTGCTATTTATATTATGTATATAGTATATATATTTATATATATCTATACATAGTGCTCTTCTCCCCCCCCCCCCCCCCCCCTTTTTTGCACAGTCGAGGAGCATGTTCAGTTTACATTTCACTGCGTGTTGTACCTGTATAACTATGCATGTGACAAATAAAGAATCTTGAATCTTGAAGACAGAGGGTGCATCTGCCTTTAATTTGTATGTTGATCTCTGTTTGAGACGACAAACTTAATGTGCTTAGTGGAACGCTCTCCACCTGAGACGACCAATTACTCCCAAATGTACCCTGAGGTATTTGTGTCTACACAAAGATGAAGAAAAAAAGAAACACTAAACAAAAGAGAAAGGAGTGGGTGGCCCAAAAGGAAAAAAAAATCACATCTGTTGATAGAATAAGGGCATATTGTTTGGTCTGACAACAATTGATATAATTTAATATACATTTTCATGGTGCAGTAAAACATGAGTGAGGTGAGTGAATGTCTGCTTCATGCAGGCTGATTCTCAGTGAGTGTTCCCATTAGTCTCTGCAACTTACACGGCTGTCCTAGTTCTGGAAGGTGACACACTTAGAGCTTTATCACTACAAGTCTGCACTAATTATCGACATGGTTCACATTTGACAGTGGGTTAATTGGATCACCATTCGACACAGCAAATGGTCCTGTAAAGGTTTAACATGTATGGAATTAAAGTGGTGAGGAAATGAAATGACAGATAAATTATCTCAATTCTTGAAATATGTCCAAAACCTTTGAGTGCATCATAAACTTTTTTATCGCCTACATGAATGTGCTTTTGAATCTTTTTTGTCTTATTTCAATGTTTCTCCTCTATCATCATTTCAGCCTTTTCTAACTCTTTCTTAAAATCATGTCCTTCATTTTCTTCCAGTCCTCAATTTCCAAAATGTTCTCAGAGTCATGATCAGGTCGTGTTTCGGTAATTCATTCGGTGTTTGTCTGAGCAGTGCTCAAATTGACCTTCACAGACCGAGGGGAGATTGGGGGCTTCACCTGCTCCTGTCCCCTTTTTGGGGTCACAGGCAGGTCCAGCTACGCAAGCTGATTTTAAAAATGTTCTTAAAATCCCCCAAACACTTCGTGTTTTCATTGTTCAAGTGGGTGTCCACAGCCACAGAATGGGGTCAGTTTCATGACAGAGCTGTTTAGGCTCAGGATGTTTTATCCATGTCAGACACAGTCAAATTACAGCGCTTAACATTAATTTATTAGCCCACCATCCAATATAAGGTTTCTATGCCCAAAAAATTAACACTATTGCTAATTACCAAAATGTTTTTTATGTTTCTGTAATAGTTAGCACTATGCACAAGGTATTATAAATTATATTTTTAATTTCCAAAAAATAATAAATATTGCAATTCTTTCAAATTATAGTTTTACACATTCACAGTAAAAAAAAAAGAAAAAAAGAAGTAATGCTCATTATTATTTTTTGTTTCAGAAGCCACATTGATGCCACAACTGGACATCTGATATCGTTCCGATATAGGTCACTACAAGCGATTTGTTCTTCTTTATTTTTAATGCTTTTTTATGTTTAAAATCTGCATGAAAAGGTGCAATATTAGCTAATATGCTAATTATTTTTGTAGATGTGTTTTCACACATAATTAAATAAGCGGGATTCCTATGTTTCTGACCTGCAGACCCTATTAGTGTAAACCTGCGTCTCCTTTGATAGCTTATGGTATTCTTTGCTGTGCTTTTCATCAACTTCATTTTCAGTCACTGCAGTTCCAGAAGCTTGTTTTACACACGCTGGTGGTGTATGCTGTGTAAGGCTTTCTCAGCATTACTGATATGATTGCCTCTTCTGTCCACTGGGACACATAAATTCAAAACCACCATCAGGTCAGCTAACTGTCAGCTAATCGCTACGCTAGTCACTGGAAACATTTCTGAAAGCTACATTTCTCAGCCTTGGCTAGGTGCTACGTAATAGCTAACCTTTACATGTTTTCACTTCCATGTCTGATAGGCAGCTCTCAGAGTTAGTCAAGCACAAGGTTAAGTTCCGGCTATATCCAGACACTTTATGGTTGTATGCTGTTACGGTCATGCGAGCGCTCTGCTTCAATGCTGCCCTGCTGTGTTCACGAACTCCAGTGCAGTTTCAGATAACATTTGGTTAGGGCGCGCATGTGTTCTGTGACGATGAACTGTCAGAACTGTCGTCAGGAGCAACCTGCTTTCAATTATCCTCAACAGTAGCCTGTAGATTTTTCACAAGCTACGAAACTTGTTTCCCATATTAAACTAGCAGTTACTGTGACACACACACAGGGAAGGGGGGGTGGGGGGCGGTCTAAATGGCAGCATCTGTCTATGATTTGCCTGCTTGTGCTCAGAGTCCACATAAATTTCTATCATTCATTTAGCAGGTGTGAGTTTTCTGTAGAGGATTTCCAAACACATGGCACGCACACACACACACTCTTAAAGATTTTCTCTTGTTTCATTACTGACATCGCAAGCTTTACTGATGTGAACATATCCACAGTGCATACAAAATAATGGTCCTCCTGTTCTGCATCGTGACTTGATGACATCATACTGCTGCTGGTGATGGGGAACCTGGGAGCTGTGAAACTGGTTACATTATGTAAAACCCATTGTAATGCTGTAGAACAGCGAGTGTCTTGTAAACTGCTGTGATGATTGTACATTGCTCTAGACAGCAGGTGCCTATTGCAGGAGTATTTCATCAACATACCAGCTCTCTTGTCACGCTTTCACTAGATATCAGTGGCTCTGTCAGCTGACAATCAAGAGTGGGCAACAGAAAAAAACGTCCCCTTCCGAAAATGACATCAGAAGTTTTTCTGAAACTTTGCTATAGTATAAACTCAATCACAGCCCACATAAACACAGCCAGAGAGATGTTTTTTTTTTTGTCAATGGACCAATGGCTTGTCATATCAGCAACCTCATAATTGGTGTCACAAAGTGTCAGGGGATGATAAAATTTTCCGGCACCACAGAGAACATCACTGAAATCTGTCTCCACGCTTGAGAACAGAGAGCTTGCAACAGGCGCTTGAAGGGAAAGTAATGCATTGAGCAGAAGGTGGATGGTATTCTCACATCAGTTTGACAAGATAAAAAGTAACACGATTAAGTAAGGTTTCAATATGTAGCCTGACAGCTTAAAGTCTAAATATCTTACTATAAAAGGAGTCCATGTCAGGGGTGAAGAATTATGACTTTCCTCTGTGGGGTCTTTGACTTCTTGCTTTGTATATGTTGGCACTAAATGACGGGGCTCACTTTGCCAGCCATTGTTGAAGTGGTCAAAACGTTTCCTAAATAGCACACCCACAGGAATTTCTCTCGGTCTGCTTGGCTTTAAGAAAATAAAGAGAGGAAATATGGAGAGAGATGATGTTTGGAGGTGCTCACGAGGAGAAACTGAAGCATTAAGATTTTCAGTGTTTGTGCTATGGTCAGGAACGGTTATCCTGTTTTTTATTATACTGAGACATGTATAAAAGAAATACAGAAAATTCCATAATAGATGCATGTTTGTACGTGATCATAAGTGTTTGTGCACGTGGTCTGTTTATCTGAGCAGTCTATCTAGTGTTTCTGTCCCATTGAAGTTCTTTCCCTTATGCTTTTACTCTTATCTTCGTCGTCATTATTGGTCATTAAAGCTTCCTTCTCTTTTCCCTCCCCAGGTGGTAATTATGCACGGCAGTGTCTCATCTCTTTGCTTTGGTGCACACAGACATGGAAAAAATGAAAGCCGTCTCTCCCATCTCCCTTTCTGCTCGTGCTCCCTCCGTCATTGCCTCTGTCAGCAGGTAGATGGGGCAAAGGTCTTGCCCTGTGACATCACAACCCTCTCCTAGTCTCACGGTGGCTCACATTTCGGGACCGTGGATTTGATTAGGCTCATATTGGCTGGCTGACTCGCTGTCCTTGAATTATGTTGCACTATGAAGGAAGAGTCTGCATGGGTATGTGGTCAAGGAGGGATGGAGCTAAATTAGATTTTTGCTCAGATAGAAAACTAAAATAACCCCGCACAGAATCTCTGCTCTCTCAGTGCCACAATTTCTCACTCAATTTGTAATTCAAAACACGACCTTGTCTTTAGAAAAATCATACAAATAGTACGTTTGTTTTAGATTTTCCACAAGCCGCACATCTCTGTGAATGGCAATGTTGGGTATGTCTATCAGCACGCATTTCTATTCATCGCTGAAATATTTATATTGCCATTTCAGTTGAACTGCAAGGTTCCTTGACTCTCACACAAATATCAGGTCAGAACAGTGCATAAGCAAATACCTGGGAAAAAAAAGAAAAAAAAAGAAGTCATTAAAGTTTATCTAAAGGCTCATTTGCAATATCAGAATCAGAATCAGAATGACTTTATTTATCCCCAAGGGGCAATTAAGAAAGAAACAGCAGAGCAGCATGTCATTAAAGATGAGGAAAGTGTATACACAGACAATAAGAAATGGATTATAAATACAGTATATAGACAATAAGAAATGGATTATAAATACAAAAGACAATAGACTAGACATAAACTAAACTAGAAGAAAAGCCCTGGACAATCCTCAAAAGGAGAAGACAGGGTGGAGAACAAACACATGACAAATAGCCTGAAATGTCTGAAAGATCTGCGAGTTTGGGTAATGAGCAGATACAACAGATGCAAAAGTCCAGAGTCACCCCTCATTTCTTTATGTTTTTCTAGGAAAATGTAAAAATAGATCTCCGGGCTGGTATAAAGTACTAATCCAGATTGTATTTTATGGTGCATCAAAATATGAGTGTGTTCATGTGTTATACAGATAACTGTAGACATTCATCGTTGTATCTCTCTCCTGACTTTCTCCTGATGACAATGAATTGAAACAAAAATTTCAATTTCAAATGTTATTGTTAATCTCGGCCTCTCGCTTCTCTCTGCCATCAACCACAACCTCTTGTGGCAGATGGCTGCCCCTCCCTGGTTCTGCTGAAGGTCTCATGTTAAAAGAGTTTTTCCTCACCACTGTCGCCAAGTGCTTGCTCAAAAGGGTTTGTTTGATTGTTGGTGTTTTCTCTGCACTCTGTAAATGGACTGATTCTTATATAGCACTTTTCTACTCTCCTGGAGTACTAAGTGCTCTATACAACACGCCACCCATAAACACCCATTCACACGAGCACTGTGTGAACCACCAACCTTCCAATCAGCAGATGACCTGCTCAACCTCCTGAGCTACAGCCACCCCCGAGACAACAGCTGTTGCGCAACTAAAATCTTTCTAATATAAACTTAAACTATATAAATAAAATAAGTAGTTTTTGGAAACAAAATATGAAGAAATGCTTAAGATTTCTACACACTACTGTAAATCTGTAGATAACAACACAACTGTAGACTCACTTTAGGTCTAATGTTTAGTTCAGCAGTATTTGTTTTCCCTAAAACCTGGCTCTGTTTAAAACTGTAAACCTTTAAATGTCAACTTCAGATTATTACAGTTTGGATAGTATGCTTCTACCACGGTAGCACTGAAATTATTTTTCTTCACAATTTCTATACTATATATGCTCTGTCCCTTTGCCTCTGTAGTGGAATACCAACACAGTTTCATGGCAGTTTCATGAAATTCATCTGTTAATTCAAGATTGTGGACATTTTGCTCTTTTGTGTTTGCAGACATAAAAACCAACTATGTACAGTAGTTATAGTAGTTATATAAACATATTTCCATTAAAACAAGTTTCAAACCATAAAAAAGCAGTTTGTTTACTTGTATAACCTGTATATTACCACATTCACACATTACTAGCTTTGTGTATTTTTTTAAACAAATGTCTGCCCTTTAGACTTCGGCCACAGGAGAACAAAACCCACTAATATGTAACTGAGGGATGAATCTTTCACAAAAACACAGGACCTCACTATGTCAGAGATTTGCTCTGGCTCCTCGGGTATTGTTAAGCTTGGGTTATTAAGCCACTGTAGTTATGGTACTAGGAAATAAAACTACTCAAGGCGCTCTGGTAGGAGAGCCCACCTCCACTTTCTATTACAAGATGCACACTGTCAAAGTGCTTTAGCTTATTTGAGAGAAATATAGTAACCTAAAACTGACACATATATGTTTGACTTCTAAGTAAAAAAAAAAAAAAGTTTGCTGAGTTCATCATTTCTCACATCTGTATCCAATTTTGTCTCATTTTTCCAGTCTTGCAGCTTATGAAATGCTAGTTATGGGTTTATTACCCTGTTGGTAGTGCATCCAACTGGGTTTTAGGCCTTTTCATTTATTTATTTATTTATGCTAACAAATTGAACTGAGAAGGAGGAAAATTCAAGCAATAAAAAGTCAGAGGAGAGCCATGAAATGTGTCCCCCTCCAATGTGTGCATGACTTAATTGCTCTCTGTCTTTGTGATATTGGGCCAGGACACACACACACACACACACCTGGCTCTGAAAGATATAGTAAATTTGCTCTGGAATCTCATCGACGTGTGAAACAGATGTGCTGCTGATAAGCACACTGAAACAAAGACAATTGAAAGGGTAAAAATGGTGCAGTAGGGCAGGAGGAGGTTTACGTGTAATTCTAATGAAAGCTTCCCCAATTCTATTAATCTGAGGCTGGATTCTTGCTGTGTTAAATTTGAAGGATAACATGGCATATTTCTCCCTATAGATCCTATCCTTTTCTTTTATTCCATTCCCACAATTTCTTTTGTGTTCGCTCTCTTTTTTGGCCAACATTCTGTTTGGAAAAGCTTCAACACCTAGGTTGGCCTGGCCTGCTGACTCTACAAACAGCTTTATATCATTCCTGAGCATGAACCACGTCTTCTCTTCACCTCTGTGTACACACTACACATTATACCCTTTGCACCAGAGACCTCCCGGGAACATCCTCACCCCTGTGCTGCTTCATCTTTGTTCCATCTTTAACCAAATTGCCACAGATTGCAGCCTTGCCTCCTCTACCCGCACGCCCCACTCTGGTTCTTATTTCTTTATCTGTTTTGTGTAAACGCTGTATACACATGGTACGCAAGCGGACACATGGTCAGCCGCATTGTGTGTTTACACGAGCAGGGATAGAGGCATGCCGATGGTTTAAGCACTGTAAACATATCTTAAACGGATGTCTGCTCCGCAGTGTGGGTGATGTCATCGCGTGAGCTCCCTGAGCCAAGTTCAACATTCTACACATGCAAGTGGCGAAGAGTGACGTCACACGCGGGAAAACATATGACCAAAAAAAGACAATCCAGCATTGGCTCTTGCATCAGTAGTCTGCAGCAAACATCATTAAGCTAAGAACTGTGACTAGCAGAGCAAAGAATTGAGTTAGCTCAGACAGTCAGCTTTCATTTAGACTCATTAGGTTACAGCTCATTCTTAGGCCTGACACACAACCCTCCTTTCCCCCCATCTTTCTTTCATTTCTAACCCCTTTGTAGCTTCCGTGTCCCCTTCCCATATCTACATAGTTTTCTTCATCCTTCCTTGGACACATGCAAAAAAGAAAGTAAGAAAGAACGCTTACAAACACCAATATTTACACTACACAGTAGAATGATTACTTATGAGCTGATGCCGTGGCAGACTGCAGCCTGTTTTTAAGTCAATGACTCACTGTGAGCAATGGTTAATGACTGAGAGATGGAGCTCCAGTCAAGAAGCTGAGTGCTTGGAGGCTGGCTTACAGAGGCTGGGATGAAGGAAGACAAGTTCTCTGCTGGTTGGCTCAGTGCTGCTCTGCCTTAGATGGTTGTGTCTGGGAACACGGTTTGTTTTTAGCATCCCATCCTATTTGCCTGCTTTTATTTTCTCTTAGTATAAAAAAGCGCACTTGTGAGTAAAAGTATATCCACGCAGAAATGTGCATACAGTGCTTTGTGTTGTTTGTGTGTACATGAATAATTCAGGAATGATGCTGCTGTTAATGCCGGTCTGGAATTTTGTATTCAAATTATTTCATAACATTTATTCATTCAAAACACATGAATATGCAAGGCGTGTTTTTCATAATCTTTTTTAAAAATCTGGTCTGTCGTGCATGCAATATTAAATATGTATATGTAATATTATGTAGTAATATGTGAATTGCTTACAAATAAGAACCTATAGTAACAATTAGTCTGATTAAAGAAAGTACCATAATTTAAAAAGCTTTTGCAAAGTATTTGGTGCTAAATCCATGAGAGGTCAAACTTGTCTCACTGGAACATGATCATGTCCAAAAGGGCTCTTTCTCTCTTTCTTACACACATTTTTTTTAACCCTTTATAAAAGCACCAGCCATGCCAGCAAAGAGACCAGCCCGTGACCCATGGTAACCACCAGTGGATACAGAAGAAAATGTATTTTCTCCAGCTTGTTGGTGAGTGTTTCTTCATGTCGCTAGATGAAACGGCGTGCAAATGGGGAAAATGTTGCTGGACTAAAAAGCTCTTTGAGATTGCTTTGGTTTCTAGAAGACTACAACGGTCACCTGTTGTTTATTTGTAAGATGCAAATTTTTTGCAAATACTCTCTACCCACTTGCCAAGTGGTTGCGAAACTATTAAGCGTGTGCCACAAATGAGAAATGGAGATCATTCACAGTTAAAGTCAAAGCTGTGCTTTGCTGCTGCAGCAAACATGTTTTAAAGGATGCAATTTTTTATTTTTTAGGAGTAATAAGAGAGATTGGATCCATAAATGTGCAAAATGTTGAACCAGCGTTACAATTGTTAAGATTTTTTAGCCTTAAACAAGTGTTTGACTGTTCCATCCCTGGCCTTACATTTTAATAATCACTGATTAATTTTAACACGCTGCGACCTTTCAGTATCATTTTTCACACAGCTGACTAATTACTAAACGTAAATATGTTGGGTTTTCCTTGTTTTGTAGTCAGCCCTTTTTACCCTGTGCTGTCTTTTTCCGTAGTGCTCCCAACTTGTGACAAAACAATAAACACTGCAGTAACTGTGTGATACTAAAGCTGGTGCTCAGTGCCTCTGTGGTGGTATTGAGAGTACACAGTATCTTATATAAAATGCCTTTTACTTTGAGTTTAATATTTACATAGTTTACAATAATCCAAAATGGACAAGGTAACTCCTGAGGAGTATGGGTAATGCAGTCCCGCTGAGTGTCTGTCTCAGGGTAGGTCTGAGCTCCCTGGCAGAGTACTATAAAGGGATTGGTTATGCTCTGCTAATGCTATTAGTGCTGCAGCTGGGGATTACTGTCTCCAAAGGAAAGGGGAAAAGGGTGTGAAAAGTGAGAAATCATTATGTCAGGGAAGATGCGCATGACAGAAATTTGCATGTTTGGATCCAGATTGAAAGCAAAACTTTGAGATTTTTTTTCTTTTTTTTAAAAAAAGGATATCCACACCAACAAAGAGAGCAAGTGTATGGCTTCAATGCAAAGTGTGTTTAATTCATTTTTCATTTCTTTTGGCTATCAAAGTACTCCAGAGATTTGAGTTAATTAGTCTATTAGGCTGGCCAGCACCTCTGAGAAGCAGACTTATTTTTAGCTACAGGAGATATACATGTTGTGATTGTATTTTTTTTTTTTTTTTTAAAAAGGTAAAGTTAAAATCACATACAGAACCAGAAAGCAGGTAGTATGCCTGCTGGTAGCAGGCATACTACCTGCAGAGCATACATGAGAATATTTAAAAATGCATGATGTTCGCTTTTAAAGGATTCACTTTTAAAGAGTCTTTCTCAGAGACCCTAAAGGCAACAGTAACTCACTACTGAATAAGAACATGTGGAAGATCAGCGGATTTCAGTATACGGTACATGTTACATAAAGGACGCATACTCTTGATTGTCCATCAGACTTTCCCTGTAGTCATAAACCAGCTGTTGAGGAAGAATGCATGCCTTCAGGGTAAGCTATTCAGAATTGTAAAATAAAAAAAACTTATAAGTGTTCTAAATCACTAATCACCTCATTTGCTAAATATCAGTGTTATGAATGTGTGTAATGCGTGTCAAGCACTCACAATTATCCAACACATTTTAAACACAACACATTTGTTTATCCAATAAAACAGATCATCTTTTATACTGCCTGGTGCTGCTGGAGATGATTTTCTTAGGTTTTTCTGATTATAGCAGAGCTGGCAGTTTAACTCTTACATGCAGTTTGAGTCAAATTTGACCTGTTTTAACAATAAAACACCCCAAATGTTATTCTTTTAGCCCCAAATTAGATGAATTATTCTGAAGTTACCCAAAATACAGAAATCAATGAAAATATTTTTTGGAAAAAAAAAAAGAAGAAATGGACGCAGCTGTACTGTTGCTACACATTTTTTAGAAACCAAGACTGTTCAGATTAATTTTAGATCTATCTTTGTACGTCAGTTAAAAGACAACGGTGATTTTCAAGAAGCTTGAACCAGTAAGTGTGGAAAATACAAGTGCAAATCCCACACAGGTTTCCTATCACTTTTGCCACTACCTTTCAAATTCAATCATTTACGTCACTGTATTGACACTGATAAACGATGCCAACAACTATACAAATGACTTCTAAACCTGACCGATTTAAGTATTTGATGGAGCGTACATTCTTCAATAATCCATACTTTGCTTCCTCTTGTTGTCTGGCAACAGCTGAAGAAAGCTGTGAAGCTACAGTGTTCCCATTGTGAGCATAGATGTTCATGGCATGGATATGTAACTGACTTTCTGCATGTTCTGAGAACCTGAAGATTGCCTTTTCCCTGTTTCTAAAGCCTACACTGACAAAGGCAGGGTCACACTTGCTTGCAAATGTTGACTGATTTGAATAAACAGTGAAAACACAGCACCCCTTGTAAAGTGGCACTGTAATGCAACCAAGGCTGTTGAAAAGACAACACACATTTAGGTCGCTTCTGCACTACTATAAACTTAGGATCAGGTTGTGCAGGCTTTGTGCAGGTGATGATGTCTGAAACATCAGATCCTTCTCTGTCCCTGTCATCTGTGTTTGACCGGTTCCTGACATGGGGCCCTGTGGTAAACATTACAAGAAAACTTGTCAATCTCTGAAATAATTATATATTAAATGATTGTATTGCACATATTAACAACATTATTGACATTGTTAAATTAAAACCTATTTCTCTTCCCTGACTTTTAACACTGTAGGAAACTGACACCTTTCTTATTAATTTTATTGAATTTTTAATAATTTTATCGTATTTTTTTTATTTTGCTAGTTGTTTTGATCTGTGTTGTTCAGCACTTTGGTCTGCCTGCTGTGTTTTTAAAGTGCTATACAAATAAACGATGATGATGATGATAAAAAATAATCTATTAATATATCCTTGCATTCTCACCTGCTCATTTGCCTGACTGTTGCCCTCACCATATAACCCTCTGTGGGGAATCCAAAAGAACCAAATACAAATCAGTTCAGTGTTTTGACAGTGTGTGTTTGCATGCAAAATTATTTTTGTTGTTTTTTATGTCTGTTACCTGGACATCCGTGCCTCCTGTGCAGCCTTCTCTGTGCTTTCTTTCCCTGTCTTTGGTCATCTGACCCACTGTCACCTCCTCCTTTCTCCTGCCCAAGTACTACACCACCTTTGTTGCCTTCTACTGTTTCTCCTTTTTCAATTGGTGTACTGCCTCTGTCACCACCTTCACTCTCCTCTGCACCTCCTCTTTTGCCTTCTCTCTCTCTCTCTCTCTCTCTCTCTCTCTCTCTCTCTCTCTCTCTCTCTCTCGCT
>VUQR01012191.1:0-15809 GCA_015108515.1 Hemichromis elongatus
GAATGTTACAATGTACACGGTGTGAAGGTATTTTGTGAATGTGCTATGTAGAGGCTATGAACAGGATATAAAAAAGAAAACTATTGAGAATATGAAGTATACGGGTTATAAACGGTTGTAGAGCTACAATTGTTGTATTTTACACTCTAGTCCCCGTCAGTACTCTGGCTGCAGCATTTTGGATTCATTGAAGGCTTTTCAGGGAGTTTTTACGACTTCCTGATAATAACAAATTACAGTAGTCCAGCCTGGAAGTGATAAATGCATGAACTAGTTCTTCAGCGTCACTCTGAGACAGGATATTTCTAATTTTAGAGATGTTGGACAAATGGAGGAAAGCAGTCCTACATATTTGTTTAATATTGAAGGACATATCCTGCTATATAGTGCGAGGTGTTTGATATTGTGAGTTAATAATCCAGTGGCTCCAGTTAATCCTGCCAGCTGTTGATGGGAATCACAGTTTTACCAAATTTCTCTACAGTCTGCAGTTTTAAACGCTGAAAAATGAAATGTAACCAGGGCTGACAGGGACCGCTAACCAAGGCTGAGCTACCTGAACCTACACCGGCTGCAGGAGTCTGGCTCTCTGCAGGGAGCCGGGGAGGTCGCTGCAGGTCGCTACACATAGTAGCTAACCTAAAGTTACGCAAGCAGACCCAAAACAGTTCAATAACTGAACACTGTGCCAAGAATGTGTGCTTGGATTAAATTTGTCTAACTTGCAGTGTGAAATGGGTCGCTACATAAAAGACAGGCAGGAACCACAGGAACAGGAAGTGATATGATACCACGGCTTGTTATGAGACCGCTGTGCCTTCATAGCACACGTTTGGGTCATTTCCATGGGTTTCACAATATACAGTTGCTTCAAGCTTCCTTATAGTTGAATATTAGAGCGAAACCCAACAATCCAACAAGCCTGTAATGAGGAAGCAGTTCGTGACAGTGGTAAAGACCTCATGGATCCAGTTTCCAAGACCTGGAACAAGAAATTGAATCACCTCTTTGGTAGAAATGCCTGTTATTTATCACACTCCATATCCAATAACTACTTGTTGGACATGTGAGGAACTGGCTGTAGATGTGGGACCAGAAGGAACGGAGATATGGGGGAGGCTCTCCATACTGAGGTCAGCCTGCTGGAAAATTGACGGTGGAGATGCAAATGTGTTATCGTCGGAGATGAAAGAAAGCCAAACATCAGATTTAAATTCTCAGCTGCCTGATGATGAATTTCCTGTTTTGACAGAGTTTCATCTGATATATTACCTAATAACACAAACACTCAATCTGATCTCAAACTTCCTGTTCACATATTCCACTTAATATCTTTCCACGTGACCGCTCGCTGCCTTTACAGCGCACGCTGCCGTTAATCCTCCGTACACGCTTCTCTTCACGCCGGCTTTTATCGTGAAAACAAGTTTTGCATGAGGCTCAGGCACGTCTGCGTCGGCTTCCCCGTTTCCCCCCTGAGCCGTACACCTCGACGTCCTCCTACACAAACATTCGCAGAATTAATTAAAAATCTCTGTCAAAGTGTGACTGACATGTATTCGCTGAGCGTGACACAAAGCTGGGAGGAAGTCACGTAAAGGTTAAATTTTCCATTTACACCTGAGGCACTCTCACCTGATGGGCTTATGTTAACAGCAGGAGGATTTCTGTCAGGTGGTCAGCACACAAAACAAATGAACTTATTAGTTTCCTTCTTGTTCATTTGGGCCTAATAAAAACACAGTTTGAAAACATCCATATGTTTTTAAAGAACCTCACCAGAATCAGCTGGTTTTCATTGTACAGAAACTTTAGTATGTTTAATGAAGCCATGCAAAATGTTACCTTTATACCACAAATAGTTTTATAGTTACATGCACTCGAAGCTGTCGATCAAATGTGGTATTTAAAACCGTGAAATGGCTTTGCATTGTAAGGTAAAGACCGTACAATAATACAGAGCGAACCCCAACAATCATGACAGCCCCTATGGCCAATGCTTTGGAAAAAGTGGGAAGGAAAAACTCCCGTTCATCTGAAAGAACCCTCCAGCAGAACCTGGCCAAAGTAGGTGCGGCCATCAAGGAGTGACGTGCATTACTTTGTATATTTACCAATTTGTTTTCTTCTAAATTTGCCACAGCAGGCGTACACTCTCGTGTGAAGGACTTTTATTGTGAAAGGGTTAAACAGCAGATTGCTTAGGAGAGTTTAGAACGGTTTCCAGTAGAGATCAGCTAACCGTTGGATAGATTGTTAAAAAACAAAAAAGATTACATTTAATGATCTATTCAAGTTCATTTAAATTAAGGCTTCACATTAACAGTCCCTGGACATCAGAGATAAAAATCATGTTTCAGTTCAAGTCCAGGAACAGAAATCAATAGATGTGAGATTGCAAGACTTCTGAGTGCCTGCCAGAGCTCGAGATTCACACCGTTTGAGTCTTGGGGATCCGACCTCCTGCCATCGGCACAGAGATGTTTCAGGACGAAGACGAGGAGAACCAAACGGAGCCACTCTGCACTGTGCTGCAGGGGTCAACGTGCTCAGGTTTTAATGTTTAAAAGCTTCGGGGGTCGTCAACCTGATCGCCCAACCTGCGGAAAGCCTCGAGGCTCCAACAGCGTCACAGACTAAAGCTCGAGCCGGTTTCCCATTAGGTCAGTGCTCGCCCCCAGAGGGCAGTTGTCTTTAGCTCCCCTTTCCCTCCTTTCACACCAAATACCGCCGGGTCGGACGGAGGGAAAGCTGCTAGGCGCCGAGCTGCAATTAGACACTCCATTATATAAAGGCATATTCAGATAACAGGGGCACCAATGAGGTCAGTACGTGCCCTTTGTTGTGGGATTAATGAGTTTTTTATTAAAACAAAAAAATGCCCACTTCTTTATTGTCATGACCTAATGAGTGTGCCGGTGGCGCCAGGCCACGTTGGTGGGAAAGTGACGCGGTTGTACCCGTCTCTCCGTCCTTTCCCTGCACCTGCATCCACCCCCTTCTCCCAGCGCCGGCCCGTGCTTTCCGGACCCCTCCTCCAGTGTTTGTATTCAAAGCTAGGAGCCAAACAAATGTTTAATTACCATAAAATGCTATCGGCATTTCGCCCTCTGACTCAATGAATGGCAACATAGAGCTCATTGAGGTTATCAACAAGGGGACCAGTGGTCAATTGGGTCATTGATTTGGATTGTTTGACAGACCCAGAGCCAAGGCTGCAGGAGAAAGCAAAGTTCAAAAATCCCCCTCAGTTGAATCGAGAAGTTTGTCACAGAATCTGTTGGAAGGGGCTGTCAGGAGCGATTAGGGGGCATGAAAGGGCTCAGCGATCAAACGGGGCCCGTTCCAACGCTGCACATTTAATTAGAATTTGCATGTCTTTGTTCCTGACCCTTCAGCGGGCATGATCTGATTACAAGGGTGAACAGTTACCGCCAGGGGGACGGGGAGCTCGCAATGTGCGCCCGCGCTTTTTCGCCGGGCAAAACGCATCAGGTATTTTACACAGGTGGAAACAGGTGGTGGGAGATGGCGACGCACGGCTGGACGCAAACTCAGAGCCACCGGAGGGACGGAGATGAGGGTGGGAAGGTGGGGGTTGAGGGAGGGGCTGGAAAATATTCAATCCCCAAATGCTTCTGCTTCATTTCTGTCTCCTGCTGAATTGTGGGAGTTTGTGAAGGGGGCGACTGAGGCGCTCTATGGCCCATTAATTGGGAGGCACAGCGCCCTTTGACCCCTATGATGATGCAGGGTGACAGGGCAAACGATGAGAGGTGATTGGCTGGCAGCTACAGCAGTTGAACGTGGCACCAGTGGTGTTTGAGGGTGGAAAAGGGCAGCGTGGAACCAACCTCTGCCCCGCCCCCCAATGATTTGTTTCTCCGTCCAGTTTTGTTCTTTTTTTGTGGCAAATTTTCTTCCCTTTAATCCATTAAGTGATGAAATGTAGATATTTTACAGTAATAGAAGTAATAGCATCGTTGATCATCATCAACTTTTACGTCAAAGATCGATATTTGTTTCCCTACTTTATTGCTTCGTAGCCTTTAATGACAATCAGGACTCGCATTCATGTTTCATTTTAATGATGATTAAACTTCATTTGTGTTCCACGCTGGTTGAATTTGTGATTATTTGAATAATCAGGATCTGTGATGTAAAATGTTGATATTTGTTATATCAGCAATAATAAAAGTACACATTCATAATTTATACATTTAGATTGTTAAATTTATTGTTAAATACCACTCCTAAAAACACTTAATAACTGCCTTTTAAATTCAGTGATTATTATTATTAGTAATAATAATGTTACAGTAAAAAGGAATTTAAATACTCAAAGTATTCATATTGATCAGGTTGTGCTAAATATTACAGAAACAGCTGTTTCCTCTAACATTTTGAGTTCCTTTTAAACTTCTTTTTGTTCATTAAACTGTTTCCAGTTATTCTGGACTTTATATAAGAGTCACATATTTAATGAAATATGACCTTCATGCTATGAATGTTTTCCCAGTTCATACATTTACAGCAATTCTGAGTGTATAAAATTACCTGGTTGCAGTTTTTAAACAGTTTTCATGTATCTGCCTTAGTTATGAAGTTATGCAGGTTAAAAAGTGAGGCAAAATCTTTTTTTTAAACCATCACATTTATGCAGTTTAGATGCCTGTAACTGGGAAAATACTGTGAGGGTAAAATGTCTCATTTGTTCTGCAAACACCCGTGCATCCTCCTCCTCCGTTCCCCTACACGGGTTTTAGGAAATGAGACGTCCTCCAACCGTACTCAGATTTCTGGGTCACAGGCAGGAAGCGCAAATTAGAGAAATGAGGAAAGCCAGTGAAGTCCAGCTGGAGTGACGGCCGTCAGCAAAGTGCGGAGTGATGCTCTGCTCAGCGTACGAGGGAAACTCTCAGCTCTGCTCAGCAAAATTACTTCTTCCTATAGGACCGTGTGTGTGTGTGTGTGTGTGTGTGTGTGTGTGTATGTGCGCGCACGCTCTTTTATTTTGAAGAAACTTTAATTCCATAAATTTGACATTTTAACTGAAATCTGATTAAATAGTAAAACTTAACACATCTCATCTGGTCATTTAACCATTTATTAGATCTACTGTTTACTTTAATATTCAGTGCTTTCACTGTAAAAGACTTTTGTTTTTATAATAAAGACAATTTTTGGATAAAATGAAAATGGAAATAAAGACATTCATGTGAAATAATAATAATAATAATATTTTCATTAATAATAATAATAATTATTAATGATATTATTATTAATGATATTATTATTATTATTGTTATTATTATTAAATTACTGCTTTGATTCACTCTTCACAAACCCACCACCTACTAACCTATCGGACCTCTAGAAACTAGCACCACCATTGTCGGACCCTCGTGCGAGGGTTACAGTTACAAGCCCCGCCCCTTTTATACGGTCGCAGCCACACTGATGACTTATCGGTGCAATAAGCAGCTTCAGGTGACCTCACGACCTGATTACCGATAAAAGTGAAGCCAGAAGAAGCGACATGCTGGACCTGCGTCTGGTCTCAGTGCAGGATGGCGACAGTGACTTTGCAGTAACACAGTTTAGGACAGTGTAGGATATACAAGCACACATTCTTCTCCGTTCTTGTTATTTTGCGCGTCTTAAATATTTTGGTTCATTATTCTGGAAAAAATACGTCACTGCTTTGATTTTGTTTGAAGCTTTTCCAGCTGTTTTTGTGATTTTTTTTTGACACAGATGTTGTGTTTTTTTTAAAAATCCCCGTTAGGATTGAAGGATGTGAGTAAATACAGCTGGAGCTCCGGGCGAGCTCTCGTGTATCAGGGAAACGTGATGTGATGTGATCTGAAGGACTGGTGTGTTTTTGTGTGATGGAGGTCATTAGCGTGTTATGTTTCTTTGTTAAAGTGTCTCCAGTGTGTCTGGGATGACGGCACGCACCCCGTCCTCCTCCCACATGTCTCTGCACCTCCGCCCAGCTCTTCTCTAGTTATTTATAGTATTCTTGTGTTCCTTTATGGAAGAACTGCTCTGAATGAGACGACTGACGATGTGAAAATAAACGCTCCTCATCCATTTCTCTCCTCAACAGATGTTTTGGTTGAAACATTTACTAAGACTTTACGTTTCGTTTCAGTGGATTTTAACTTAAGTCTGATTATTTTCATCCTCAGTACAGTAGTAAAAATACTTTGGTACACAGAAAGGCTGACAGGTTTTGGCCTGTGTGCAGATGCTGGTTCCTGCTGGAGATCACGCCACTGTGCCACGTGGACCAGCTAAGAGTTGTTGCTTTAAATATTTGTGTTGTTGGACTTTTTGTCAGGACATCTCAGAGAGCAGGGACTCAAACTTGTGAGTAACCCGTATTACTGGGTTAGAGACAGGAGAGTCTGTCTCTATGAGCTTCGCAGCATCAATGTGCGATTTAATACCAAGTAAATACTGGGCCAGTATCAGTACTAATACAGATACTTTGAACTTCTGTAGCGTGGAGCAGTGTGTCAAATAAGGTTGGACGATATGTAACTATTATCCAACCGATGATCGTCAGTCCAATAACCGATGACGGGCGATATATTCGCGCATGCGCAGACTTGGGCGGAGCAATATCATCATGCACGGACTGATTTGCGCGTTTAGAACGCAGAAGAAGTCCAAACATGGACGAACTTATTGCCAAAGTGCACACCGGAGAAGAAGGCTCAGATAGAAATGGACCGCAGACGGAGACGACGATCCACTGGCTGGAAAATGCATGAAAAACGTTTCCCACTGATGTCACACGGCACAGAAATATGTGTGTGTACCAGCCACAAGCACGCCTTCAGAACGTGTCTTCAGCATCGCTGGTTATCTTGTTGCACACACCTGCTAAACCTGATAAATTACACAGGCTCGTTTTCCTGTCAAATGATTTATAGGTTTTGTGTGGAGGGAATATTTTACCTTCTTTTCTTGTTTCAGTATCAATATAGCTACTTTCTGGATTATTCATTTATTTTTTCATTTGAAATGCGACAAATCGCACAAAAGACTTATACGTCCAAGATTTTGTTTTTGTTTGGTGGAAGAGACATTTTGATTTTTACAGCGCTATTATTCGTTTCTTTTGACTGCTTCCGTTAGCTTCAACCAACATTATTAACAAACGTACTCACGGACAAATAAATAAATAAATAAATGAATGGCCATGGTAAAAACTATCGACGATACTCGATATATTCAGCCAATTATATATATTGAAGAAAAGTTTAACTTGGGCGAACATAAACTCATTGCAAGAAATATATTTCAGTGTTTGCTATTATGCATATGCAACCATAACAGCCCCTCGCTCAGGTCTCTGTGTGCTCACACACGTCTGCAGACCTGCGCTCAGTTTGTGTTTCACGCTCACAACATCTCTGCTCCGTGCGCGCTCAACTCTCTGTACACAGTTTTAGGCGTGTCATAAAACCAACCAATCACAGACTTGGATGCAGAAATTCTGATCGGCTTTTACGGTGTCCAATCAGCTCGCTAGCTAATGCATTCCGGAAAAACGGTCCAGAATGTGGCCAGCTCCAGTGACGTGGTGTGGTTTAAACTAGAATAAAACCAGCAATGGTCTTAAAACATTAATTATTTAATTTTAAATATATAAACGTCACAATCCTTTAAATGTAACAACTGCAGTGGATGAATAATTTCGGTAGAATGAACAAATGAAAACTTCAATATTTTCTCATGTTATATTTTCTTTCTTAATTTGAACATTTTGGTCTCGAGCAACTTTAACCCCAGACAAACAAAGTTTGACTGCATTTGTTTCAGGAGCACGTTAGGAACGCTGTAGTGGTCTTTGGATCGCTCACATTCAGCCATCAGCTCTGACTGTCGCTGCCGTAGACAGCGGTGGAGTCCGGCTGGTTCTCGGTGCAAGACGAAGTTTAGGGCTAAAATCATCCAGTATCAGGTCTGCAGTCTGTTCATGTACACGTCTCTCTTTCATTATTTTTTTTATTTGAATTATAAATAAAGATGAAGAGGAAGGAAAATGCACTTTTTAAAAGATCCTTAAAACTACATTAAATGCATGATGTTCATTAGTT
This sequence comes from Hemichromis elongatus, assembly GCA_015108515.1. Lineage (NCBI taxonomy): Eukaryota > Metazoa > Chordata > Actinopteri > Cichliformes > Cichlidae > Hemichromis > Hemichromis elongatus. The sequence goes on from VUQR01012191.1 coordinate 8,115, forward strand.
GTAGTTAAGCGCCATCATGGCCTGGTCAGTAACAAACATGAACATAATGTTTCTGTCCCTAACCTTCCCTCCTCCTTCAGGGGCGGCCGACTCCAGGCCTGGAGGGCCGGTGTCCTGCAGGTTTTAGATCCCACCCTGGGTCAGCACACCTGAATCACATGATTGGTTCATTAGCAGGCCTCTGGGAACTACAAGACATGTTGAGGAGGTCATTTATCCATTTAAATCAGCTGTTGGATGAAGGACACATCTGAAACCTGCAGGACAGCGGCCCAGGCCTGGAGTTCCCTCCTCCTGCTCTACATGGACCAAAATCAGGAGAAAGTAACGTTGGACTTTTCCTTACATGCTCACGCTGTAGATAACTGACAGTAATGCTTTAAATCACCGTTACAGAACGTACAGCCAACGCGGCACACCCGCGTCACTCGAGGGCTTTTCCGTCACATCGAGCTCTGCGTTCGTGTTGTTCTGCTTCAGGTCACCGTTCCTCTCTATGATTTTTGTTAACTGTAACGTTATGTATTTACGTAAACAACACACACGCTTGCGTCTTTGACTGGCCTTTCTTCGTCACTGCCCGCCATCTGTTGGAGCTGGCAGTACAACCTGCCGCTGTGCCCAAAAGGTCGCGGTCCACTGTTTGGCTTTCGATTCCGCCGTGTGATTTATTGATGATTCCTCAGAGGGACAGACGGAGAGTCCTGGGAATCACTTTATGGCCGGTCATTTTCCAAATGACAGGGACTGACGTTGGAATGACGAAAGTTGAAATGATATGATTTTGGTCGGCGAGCTGGAAGCAACGAGGCGGAAAACGGGCTTCTTGTGCTTGGCCGCGGTTTCTGTACTCCCTGAACCCTGAAATAATGACCCTTCCTTGTTCATTAATGTCTACTTGGTCAATCATAACACATCAGAAATGAGTTTAGCATTCAGGCGCAGGACAATTGACCTTGTGTGTGCCCTTCCTCACCAGCGAGCTGTCACAGGGCTTCATCCAAATTGAGGCAATTAGCTCCGATGTGTCTCCCCATTAAGCTGAGTATCTCCACTGTGTTCTAATGACAGCAGAAAAACATGGCCTAATCATGCCCGGCGTTTCCCCCAGAGTTCACATCCACTGCGAGCCCGAACACCCATGGTGAGCCGAGAGCTGGGGTTACGAGCCCGAAACCATCTGCAACGAGGAAAACGTTCAGGAACAGCAGCAGGAGGGCGACGCTCATGAGAGGACCACAAAGCGGGTCTGCAGAAGCAGTCCGGTTCATGGGAGCGAAATCGACGCACAGTGTTCAGGAGTAAAGTTTCTCCTCGTGCAATGTTAGTGCGAGAATCTGCAGCCAGAAGTCCCAAAAACCAAACACCGTGGCTCGACTGGGAGTAAAAAAGCTAAATTATTTCAGCTCCAGTATATCAGGCTGGTCCGGTATCATGTGCTGACGTTCAGGACGATGAGGATTTATGAGGTTTAGTGGCCTAACCTACAATGTACTACCTGGTGGCCTACAGCGCTAATATGAAGCTAATATGAAGGTATCACGACCAGTGTTGGTCAAGTTACTTGAAAAAAGTAATTAGTTACTAATTACTGATTACCTTTTTAAAAAGTACTTAGTTATGCTATTACTTAGTTACTTTTTAAAAATGTGATTTACAACCCGAATAGGTAATAAAACAGTCGATCTTTCAGCCCAGTTCTACTTTTTCTGCATCATCCATCATATAAAACGTAATCAGATGAAAAAGTCTCTTTTTAAAACTTGTTTTATTAGTTTTAATCTTTTAACTTTATGCATTAAGCAAAAATTAAATTATATGAAACATTCTGACTGGAAGAAATGTGTTTTACATTTAAATGTATTTACTGCATGTTCCAGCATATAAAATAAAATAGTTTTTTGTGTCTACACTCACTCGTTTAAATAGATGCAAGTCAAACACAGCAGAAAATAAATACAATCAAAGACTCAGCAGCCTCTTGTCTATGTTCACCTGTGTAGCAGGAGCGGGGCAGGCGCAGGTGTGCCGCAGCCGCCATGTCCGCGGAGGGATCCGGGGGTTTCCTTGTGAATGTCACGTTCCCGTGGCAGCGCGCTCGGTGTTTGCTCAGATTTTAATTTTTCGCTGTAGAAAGAAATTTTCTTCCCACTCTGCAGCGGACGCGAAAGTTTTTGTTACTTTTTACAGAATCAAACTCAAAGTAATGTGAGTACATCCAAGCTTTAATCGCTGCACGGCCGTACTCTCTCCAATCCTCCACACCGCTGATCTGCACACGCTCGTACCTCATCGTCATGACACTCTCACTAACAAAATCACGGTTTAGTAACGCAGTAACACAGCATGCTTAAGGGAAAGTGACAGTAATCTAATTTTGCAATAGTAATCCCTTACTTTGCTTATTGCTTGAAAAAGTAATCGGATTACAGTTACGTGCCATCTATGATCACAACAGGGCTAAATTGCTCTCAGTCCGTGTGGAGGGTCTCTGACGACATCGTGGGACAAGAAGACGCCGAAAACAAACCTCAGCCGACCCAAGTGTTCAATTTCAACACATGAATATAAAAATAAATAAATAATGTATTTATTTTTAATTTATCTTTATTTTCTATTAATTTTTCCCACCCCACACCCCCCGGCTGCAGATGGAAATGTGTCCAGCGTTGCTGAGGGGGCAGATTTTGCTGGTGACACAGCCGACTGTGCTAAACGGGGTTTTTTCCCCTCTCAGCCGAGAAGCTTTGGGGCAAAAACGGTCCCCTCTATTTAAAGTTAATCCATGTTAGTGTCATCTTTGTCTCCAGCTGCCGTTCTAAGTTTGCTGTTCCTGTGCTGCGTCACAAGTTCGGTGCTTAAATTGAGCTTTAAGACATGCAGAGTTGCGGGTTTCACCTAGAGACAAACCGGAGGGGTGGAGGTCTGAACAGCCATAACCGCGCTGCTGTAAACTCACCATCCACCATCCGAGCGCCTAAATTGGATCTGCACTGATGAGATTCTTGTCCAGTTGACCTCCCCATGTCCTCACCGTCCCATTATACACCTCGTTTTGTTCTCAAACTGTCTGAGGTGGTCGGGTTATGTAAGCTCCCCCTTTGGACTGAAGTTACACAGATTGTTTGTTTTCTCCTGCTGGTCAGACTTGTGCATTACTAGTTTGGGTCTGCAGCTTCCGTTCACAGATGTCCCTAAAAACTCATCACAGACATTTGGACGGTGTTTAATGTTATTTCTCTTAATCAAAGCTCTGCAGAGCCGCGATTGGTGGGTCTGCAGTCACAGTAATAGTGGTGTGATGTAAAATCTTTGATCCAGTAAAGTTTGAATTTGTTTAACCTGCTAGTAACGTTTAAACATCCAGTCGTGCTAATGAACAGCTGAATCTGCCAAACAGGCGTCACCCTTGACCTGAATCAGTTTTACGGCCTTGTTAAATGTCATCGGCCTCACTGAACCCATCAGTCAGAGCTCCTCGTGTGCATTAGTAGAGTAAACTTAGTTACAATCAACCATTTGCACTCACATTCACACCTATGGGCAATTTAAGAAATGATACCCAACCCACCTCACTGTTCGTTAAGTAAATTTAGGTTCTCAGGAGGGACAACAGAGCGCCCCGACTCCCCTCAGAGGAGCTCAGGTCACTGCTTGTGTGCTCGATCGCCTTCTTTTGGTTGCTCGTATTGGTATGAAGCTCTTTGAGTGCTCAGAGAAAAGCAGTATACATGATCCATTCACTACCCAGAGCTCTTAGAGTAAAGGTACTGGTGGACTCAGTCAACTACTCAGACAAATATTTAATGCAGGTACTTACAGTGACGAAGTCTTGATTTGTTGCTGAGTGGAAATCCTACCCCAGGACTCTTCTTCTATTCTACAAACCAGATGACGGACCTGAGGGTGAAGATGAAAACCTCTATTAAACTTTTTAAAAATAAACACATTAAAAATACATCCAGTCAGACCTCAAACACGGTGTGTGTGTGTGTGTTTCATAAGAAACAGTAATTCACCACTACAGATGAAGTTTAAAGGTACGCTCAGTAAGATCAGCTGCTGGATGACCACAGCTGAGATCAAACACCACCAAAATAAACCTGGACAGGTGAACAGCAACTTTAAACTACAGGGTGGTTGAAGTGAACCACAAGTTAATCACTGGCTACCGAAGCTAAGTTGATGAAGTGAGTATGCAGCTACTTCTTTAGCAAATCAATCTACAGCCAGGCCTCCATGCACGCTGCAGGATCCTCAACCACCTCCAACCTTCCTCTCCCAGGTCCCAGAGACCTCCCTTTTAGACACATTAGCCATGAAAGCCATCCCCTGGAAGATGGAAACGGAGACCTCCTGGCAGGGCCTCCTCACAGCTAGCTTCATGCTCCTTACCTGTCTGTCTACAGAGAGGAAACACCTGGAAAAAATAGCAAAAGAAGCCAAAACACGACTTACCCAAACATTGAGAGCTGCACTCCAGGAGTCTAACTCACATTATTACAAATCATCTTAAATAACTTGTGTAAAAATTTAACATTTTGGCTTTTCTGGAACCAGAAATGACCTCATTGGATAGGGGGAGGAGCTAGAAGAGGCGATCCTTCTTTGAGACATAGGAGCTACTCAGTTTTTTTTTTAAAGGAGAAAAAACTAATTGTGTCGAGTAGAGTGCTGCTTTAGCTCAGGTGACTCACCTGCCAGAAGGTTCATGGAGGCCCTCAGCCCATTCAGTGTTGTTTCCTTGGTCCTGCCAGCCTAGAGCTCGTCTATCTGTCGTCTTTTCACAATAAAAGCTAAAAACCCACCAAAGAATATGACCAAAGGTTTCAAATAATGAAGTTGGCGCATGTGTGACGCTGGATACAACTATTTTGAGTTTTTTTCTGCCTCACTTTTTGTTGGAAATGTCTTTATTTAAAAAAAAATTAAAAAGTAAGATTAGACACCGGGGAAAAGTTCAGTAAGTTCTGAATGTTTAAATAAATATTTTAACATTTCCGGATGTCAGTCAGCGAGTTGATTCTCTTTAGCTTAAATGTGCACATCTGGCTCTTGTGACAAGTTTTAAGCCAAATTAATTTGTAGTATTTATATAGAATCTGATTGAGAGGGCTTTACAGACGCACAGAAAGAAGACACAGTAGAAGACGTAAAACTGCAGGTGTGATTATATTACTTTAATCACTCAATTAAAATCTACATCTCTGTAAAAGCTCCGACATTAGTCACTCCACACAATTATGGTCAAGTCAACCACACAGCCCCACCCACCTGCTGTGTAAACCTTCTACGAGGGGCAGCCAATCAGAAGAACCTGGGCTTAAAGTAAGAGGTTCTACATCGACTTGTTTCCAAGAGCCAACCTGAAAAGTAAGCTGAAAGCTGCAGTTCCTCAAATGTGCACTTGAGGCAGGATCCGTGAGTCAGTCCCATAGACTCCCATATTTAAAATAGTTCCGTGCTGCACCATTGGACCAATGGGAGTCGATGGGACTGGGTGAAAAAATTTGGAACAAATTCATATTTTTTGTAGTATCCCTGTGACACACATCCAACAAGGTTGTGAGGGTGTATAGGAAGCAGCACCTAGTGGCCCTCAGTGGTACTGCACATTGGTTTTGCTTTTCATGTTAATCTTTTTATACATTCTATGTCCTTACTAGACAAAACCCGAGGATAAGAGCTGATCATTATCGTGCCATGATCCTTTGATTTAACTCCATTTCTGTCTCAGTAAATACAAAGGTTCAGCAGTCAGGGTAAAAACAGGAAGGGGGAAAAGAAAAAAGGTCAGTGCGTAATCTGAGTAAAAACAGCACAAAAGAAAGGGCCAAGTTAGCTTGTCAGAGTACAGCTTGTGCCTGCCTGGTTTATTTGTGCGTCTCTTTCTGTGAATGAAATAAAAGCTTGTCCTGTTTAGCGGGCCGCTAACAGTGAAAAAAGGCTAATAGGGCTGACCTGCCGTTCACCCCGCAGCAGCAAAAACAGAATGAGAAGGAAAAACAGAGGGAAGAGGAGCCGGTATTCTTCTTGTGCACGAACGAGAAGAGCGAACGAGGGACGGGACCAGCGCCGGGTGGCAGATTAGCAAAGGTTATGCCCCTCTGAAGAATGGAGAGCGGAGGAGGAGGAGGAGGCGAGATGAAGGGAGGCTACTGTAGATAATAGAGCTGCTGCTGATGAGAACAGAGAGGAACAAAGTGCAGGGACAGAGGAGATGTCTGCACGTGTTTCACTTTGATGACGAGAAGAAAGGGTCTAACGAAGCTGCACAATTATTTTCCCATATACCATACTGTACTGTGCAAAAGTCTTGAGCCACCCCCCAAATACTTTGTGTTTGGTGTCCAAGGAAGCAGACCTCCTTGATTTTAGAGTGGTGTGGAGGAATCCTTCCACAGGCTTCTCTGTGGACACCGGCTGCTTTTCACCCACTTTCAGCGAGGTCTATTTCAGAGGAATGCAGTGTTTTTTTTTTTTTGGTAAACTACTCAACGCTGACCCATGGCTCATTCAAGCAAAGGGCCCAAACTCAAACCTTTCATTGTGTCAACGCACAGCAGACAGTTTTACAAAAGGACCGAGTGGCAGTACGTCTCATTAGAGCATTTCTTCTTGTGCGTTATTTTTGTTTAGTTATCGTCTTGTTTTTAGTCAGAATAAGAAGGTTTTTGATGAAAATGATGATAAAATGATCGGTCAGCGAAGTCAACACTGGCCCAGAGTGGCTTTAATTCTTCAGGGCACACATTCAACAAGGTGATGGAAGCGTTCCTCAGAGATTTTGGTCCATGTTGACACGACAACATCACACAGCTAATGCAGACATGCATCCATGATGGGAATGTCCCGTCCACCACCTCCCAAAGGTGCTCATTTTGGATGAACTGTGAACTCTGCGTCATGTTTGAGGTGATCTTGTGACATGGTGCGTTATCCTGCTGGAAGTAGTCAACAAAGACAGACTAGTGGGGACCGAGCTTTTACAACTGCCCCTCCCAAACTCTGGAATAATCTTCCTATCGACGTCCGCATGTGTGAAGCACTTTGATGTGGACACTGTCTTTTCTAAATGTGCTACAGAAATAACATTTTGATTGAATTTTGAAGTAATCATCAGAAGATAGTACACTGTGGACATATGGGTGTGGAGCATTGTCTTCTGTTTGCGGAGGAAACTTTTAGTGAATTGCTTCTCTTCAATAAATAGAAACGCATCAAGTGAAAGTATCGGTAGGATCAGAGGGAGTCAGAGGAGTGAGGGATTGTGTAAAGAGAAGCTCCAAATCCAGACGGGTCTGAGAAGACTTCCTGTCGCCGCCGTTGTTTATTTGTTGTCCCAAACTTGTCAACCTAAAGCAGCCCACTTCTTCCTCCTCCTCTTCCTCCTCCATAGCTTCAGTTGCTCCGGGGATGCCAAACCAGGAAGTGACACCTTATAATAATCTCTGACATGTTGTTGGGGAAACAAGCTGTAGCACTTAATGACGGCTTCTCCTCGCCCGCTGCCACCGCTGCAGTCACGCCAACTGCCTTGCCGCTTTCATCAGCTTCAAGTTGGGAAGAGAGAGGGGCTGCCAGCCACTGACAGAGCAGAGACAGCCGGCCTGTATGTGTGTGTGTGTGTTTAGGCTTTTACTCAGGTTAGTATGGTTTGTGTGTGTGTGTGTGTGGTCAGTGGACAGAGCTGCT
>VUQR01012191.1:19289-32706 GCA_015108515.1 Hemichromis elongatus
AGAACCCTCCACCTCTGGGCAGTCAGCTGGCTGCTGCAGGTCTACTGTGTTGTTACTGAGCCACAACGTGCCCGAAGCCTTCAGAGAGGCTGATGAACTTTGAGTGCACCCCAGCATTTACCACGATTAAATTACAGCTTTCATGTTTGTGAAGCTGGCACTGATCCTCTGTGTGTAAACATCGAGCTTTTCTCTGCTTTTAATCCATTTTGATTGCATTGGATTGGAACGCAGGTTTGCGCTGCGCGCTGATACGTCCTTGGTTACAACGCGTCTCATTGTTTTCCCTGTCGTGCGTTTTGTTGCACTTTTGCGTGTTGACAGTTGCTGTTATTTGGCTCGTGGCAGCAGATGTGACCTGCCGTTGCCCCGGTGTTGTGTAATACCGGCGTAAGGAGTAAAGGGAAGAGGGAGTGTGCGTGTGGAATGATTGTGTGGCTCAGGTGGTAAGGTCACTGAGAATAGTTGATTCATTCTTATGGTGAAATGTCCTTAAGTCAGAAAGTAAACAGCACAGAGACCAGGGAAGACACTTCCCTTTGTACCAGAGCGGTGAAGTGGCGTCCCGACGGTTTCGGACTGATTGATATTGCTGAAGGTTACCTCGATTCCTGCTATCAGCTGTAGCTTTATGAGAAAGCACAGTTATGAGTTTCAGAACTATAAAAACTGATTTGTCTTTGACTCAGACACCTGCTGATGCATCCCCGGCTCATCCAGTCCACAGGGCGCTGAACTTTGAAAGCACCCAGGTGTTTCTCTCTTTTAAATTACAGGTTTGCACCTTTGCGTGGAAGCTGGCAGGGACGGGTGGAAACGTCATGTTTTTATCTGCTTTTATTGCATTTTCATTCCATCTGTAATCTGGAAGCATGTCATGTGCTGACATTAACAGCCTTTCAGCCGTTCTCTCTGGTGCCAATCTGACCTTTAGCACATCACCATCTGTAGGTCAGCAGAGACTTCCCACGGAAACATGGAAAATCGTACTATAAATATAAGAATAAGATAAAACCTGTTGCTCCACATGGACAATTTGTCTTCACCAACATTGTTACACAAAACTGCACACACATTAAAAAGCAAAACAACAAAATAAATGTTTCTCATAAGAAGTCAGTGCAGATCCAGACATTTCATCTCGCTCTACGTCTCTGAGGGTAAGCATTTACACTCTGGAAAAAAGGATACGGGATGCACGGATACCAACTCTTTAAGCCTGATGAGCGACTAAAAACTACACCAGAATTTACACTAGTGTCATATGTGTGTGTTTACAGCAGATTTCTTTAAAGTTGCAATAAAAGGAGCAAAATAGTGTTTTAGTGTGAATACAGGCCTGTGGATGTGCAATCACTCCTTTATTTGTCAGCTTTTTTCTCATCTTGAATTTGATTATATTTGCTTTTATCTTTTCTGATTTTTTTCCTTTGAGTCAACGTTAGAAACAGGAGAGTTTATTGTTGCACACGTGCGGTTATTGATGTGCTGGTCTGAGCTGATATTCAACATCACTGTAAACCACAGTCAGCATCAATTAGCAGCAGACCGGGTCCCGGCTCTTGTATTTGTCGTTGGCTTTGTGTAGAAACCTGTGCGTTTGTGTTTGCGCTTACCTCCCTTAGTGTGTGTGCCTGAAGCCTGTTTTGTGTTTCCAGATTAGACCTGTGTATGTGTGTTTGTGTTGGCTCAGATCTGTCAGCAGCCGGGTTCGGACCCTGGAGTCCAGGGGGGATTTGGTCCCCAGGTTTGTTGATTGACCAGCAGGTCTCAGGCTTAAATCCCGCCTTGACCTTTGGCCCTGGCACTAATTGCATATAGCCCGAGTGCTGATGGCTATAATGCACCCCGGGGTGAGCAGAGAGCCTCAGAGGTTGGCTACAAAAGACACGGAAGCTGCAAAGTCGCCTTGAACCTTTAAGCCGCGGCTAAAGCCCGGGACTGTGAGGCGAAATGGTGATCACTGGAGGGTCAGAGGCGTTTCCCACAGCTTTACTGAGACCTTTGTTCTGCTATAATCCCACAGACAAATAATATCATGCCAGTGAAGAACCGGGATCATGATTATGGGAGCTGCTGCTGAAGCCTCAGCTGCAAAATGGAAAGACAAATCTAGCAGCAGATCAAATAAATCAGCGGCTTTTTACTAACTTAAAACTGGAGCGGTAATTTCAACTTTAAATGAATATTGTCTCTGATATTTTAGGGTCTTACCTTGTAATAAAGAGTGCTTTGAGGTTGTTGTGATTTCCCCCATAAAGACAACATTTAAAAACAAGAGGAACACAAGAGGAGATGGACGGTGATATGCAAGGAAGAAATCATGAGGCCAGTCATCGATGCTGCTGCACGGTTTGAATGACTTACTATGAGAAAGTCCTCATGCTCGTAGAACTGCTGCACACGAACAGTTCTGACAACCAGCTGGAGAGAAGCTGCAGCATGTTAAAAACATGAGAGTCTTGGCCAGATTCCTGCGGTTATTACATGTTAAGGTTTACTGAATATATAGTTCCATGTTTCATTTACATTTTCAGTTTGGACATTTGAAACTTATGTCGAGATATTGCATTCAAAACACAAGTTTAAGCTCAACACATGATGAAGAGAATGAAAATCAAAAACACAAGCGTTATACAAGACGGTCCAACAAAAGGAGATCAACACGGAAGCGTCACCAAGCTATTAATGGCCACCAGGGGGCGACACGTGTCACTAGTTTATCACGTTAAACAAAGATTTAGGCTCTGTGTTCTGTATTTGGTCATTATTAGAGTCAAAAGGAGGATTATCCAGAATATACTTATTGTCTAACAACTCTGGAGGATGTTGGATAGAAACAAAATTGTCGGATTATATTTTCTATTTTCTAAATCTATAAAATCTTTCCTGCAGATCTAGAAATAAACGATGATAGTCAACTCATGAAGCGGGGACCATTGACACTTTATGATAGTGGTTCTTTTCATAGTAACAGTGTTCTCAGTTTATACTATTCACATTTATTTGTAGTATTTTGACATTTTTCTGCATTTTTGCTAACGCCAGGCCTGGAGCGGATTTATTGCATGTACATGACCTGATTTGATAGCTTGCACTTGTCCAGAATTCGCGCCTTGAAGGGTGTAGCACACAAGTTGTGACAATAGCTCATTAGGAAACAATCCCAGGTGTCAGAGTCTGTGGTTTGGCGATTGCATCGCTCGAAGAGAATTAAAGCTCGGCTCCAAGATAAACAGGCAGCTCGCTGGGACGGGACGACTGCTTTAAAATAACGAGGATGAGAGGAAAGCGAGATGGCGGTGAGGGCGTATGAAAGCGGAGCTCGCTCTGTTTTCTCTGCTCGATGACAGACGGCGCGCAACGCCGAGGTAAAGATATGGGAGTGGTTGGCTGCCTGCAATAAAGAGGTCATGACCTCGCCGCAATCCAACCGCACTATTTGCGTCCCAACCTGCTGGATGTGTGAGTCAGTTTTCAAGTGTTTGCTGGCTCAAACCTGCATATTTCACCACGCGCTCAGTTCAGAAAAGTATGATTGAGCCTCTGTGTGGGTGAGCAGCCCTGCCCAGGAATGAATGTCTGCTATTTCCCCCACAGGTAGTTCTGCATTATGTAAAAACAGCCACATTTATACTGCTCTAAGCGTCAGGGGGTTACACATATGTACGCTTAGAGATAACAAAAGAACTAATGATAAAAAACAAACTGAAACTCGGTGAATCCCACTGATTGAGAAGGTGCGACATGGTTGACGGCTCCTGAAAAGGCGCCTTAAAAAGATCGTAAATACAGGATTAGGAATATTTGTCATCGGCGGTTTGCAGAGTCATTTCATCTTTATGATCAAGGAGCGAGCTTGTGTTTCAACACATAAGATAAACTGGGAACTACAGCAGCGTGCGATGCCACTTTTCTGTGTTCAGAATTTAATTATTATCGAGTTTTATCAAACTTTTGAAGGATGTGGTACACACCCTGCTTAGATGTGCCCAGTTTTCAGCTAACAGCTCTTTGGGAATCAACGTGTTAGTGCCAAAATACTATTTTATAAATGTGTTTGAATATCAGGCTGCTGGAAACAAAGTGACCAAAGATACGATTTAAAATTGGTTCTTTACTCAGACACCAGAGGAGCCTTTGTTCATGCTTGATAGAGTCATATGTCAGTGTTTAAGTGGGCTAACAAACAAAAAACATTCCTCTGAATAAGCTCAAGTTCAAGGATCGGACTGGAAATGACAAGACAGTCGGACTTCTTGGAAGCAAAAGATAAAAAGATAGCTTGGTTCAGAGCTCCAGTGCCAGCATCACTCAGCGTGAGCTTAAAAATGGTGTCACTAACGCCACCAGATATTTTCTGTATCAGCCAGTAAACATGTTTATTTCTGGTGTGCAGATGAACGTTTAGCCATCAGGGTCTGTAGTGTCGGACTCACTGCTGGAGCCTGATGGACAGAACCGCAGGTTTTGATTCATCTACTCAAACTAACGGGAAATTACATCCTTGATGATTTGACAGAGAATGTTAAATTCTAGGATACTAGAGTGACATAGCTGCTGATGCATCCTCGTCTCTTTATTTAGCTAAATTGTGTGAATTCATGCAAAAAGTCACGTCAACACTGTCAGTGTGCAGCATCCCTGTTTGCTAAGCACACCTCCCAGAGCAGGTATGCGTCTTCTGCAGCGGTAAACAGGTAAGAACAGCGTTCAGAGGAGATGCGTTACATCTGTGGAAGAATCCTCCACATTCTTTCTTTTGTTGTGACTGGGACTAAAAAACTTTAAATCACTGCTGAGCTGGCACAGATGGAGCTGGAAGCAGTTTCGCCTTTTGTTTGGCCACAAATATTCCAGAGGCGCTCTGATATTAAGATAAGTGCATAATAGTTTTATTCATTTTCATTTGTAGTGATGTGATTGCGTCAGAGGTATGAAGTCAACACATATTAAATATGACCCTGTTAAATACTAGGCAGATTCATGCAGGTTATGACATTGTGTCTCACATTTTTTCCTTTTTGTAAACACAAACAACACATGAACGCAGCTCAGAAGGGTGTCGGAGCTCCACAGCATCAGCTCCCGGCTCCTGGTCAGCTATACGGTGCTACGAGCAGGCAGAATAACCCGAGCACCACCGGGACTGACTATAAGAAAGCACGCAACTCAGTGCCCCACACGGATGCTGCTGGAGTGCTTGGCACTGTTAAGTTAACAGTGCACTGATAACACTTATCAAGAACTCTGTTGAAAACAACACTGGCAACAATCACACACGTCACCAAGTGTCAGCTACACCAAGCCGTCCCCGCTGCTGTTCTGCAGACACCTCAAACCCCAAAGACAACTCGTCACTGAGATCAGACACAGATATAGATTCAGAGCTGTGTGACCATCAGCCGTCTCCTGTGCATGGATGACATTAAGGCGTTTCGATTCCCCCACTTCACCAGGATCTACAACACGGGTATCGGGAAGTCATTCAGGCTGGACGGTTGCAAAGAGAAGGACGGGGATCACTGAAGAAGGGACCAAGCAGAAGAACAGCAGATATACAGGACAGACACAAGTACCTGGGTCCCCACAGACCAAAGCATGATGAAGATGCACAAAGATCAGCCACAGCTAATTACATTCAGAAGGTAAGACAGGCACTGAGAAGCTAGCTCAATGCATGAATAAGATCCAGGCTATGAGTGCATATGCTCTACCGGTCATCAGGCGCCTAGCTGGACTCATAAGCTGGGCACAGGAGGACATAGACGCCGCTGGTGTAAGAGATGTAAACTCAAAACGGACGGCAGTGTCCACGTGAACGGTCAGCACTGGAAACACCACCCGGACAACTCTGGTCCAGTTCCAAGGCCAGCACCGCAAAGTTTGAGTTTAACTCTTAAATCCAGATTAATTTAATCTCTTCAGCCTAAATACTGAATCTGCAGGAGAGAGTCTGAACCCGATCTGCTGTTATCAGGACGGAGAGTAAACACGGACAGCAGGCGATCGTCAGCGCTATCAGCTCACAGACTCCGCCCCCTGATAACACACGCAAACACACACCTGAAGCTTCTTATTGGTGAAGAGGATTTTCATGGACCTCTGGTTTACTATTGGTTGTTAATCGAGCTGGAGAATAACCGTCTATGTTAGGAGTGGGCGGATGTAAGAGGGCGCCATGTGATGGTGAAGACCATAAATTAGAGCAGCTGACTAGAAAACTGCAGCTAACTGGTCAGAGTCCCTGTTCAGATGCTGACACTGCCTTTGTCTGAGTAGGGTTTTGTACATCTGTATTCATATCCACAGGAAACCCTACATTTCCAGAGCACAGCATTATTATCCATCAGAGTATCGCAGAGGCAGATTCAATCAAAAGCATCAGAACAAACCTGTCTCCAAAATACAAATACGACACAATAAATGCCCTTACAGTAGACACAGCGAAGCAACAACTAAATTTATGTAAAGGCAAAGTAAAAAAGGATATTAAAGAGTTTTAAATAGCTTGTTTTAAAGTTGTTGACCATGAATATTCAAAAATACCCATTAAATACTGTAACCCACATCTAACTGATGATTAAATACGTGCGTATAGTGGCACGCCCTCTTCCACAGTCAGAAATAATTAAAGAAAATCTCTGACAGCAGTTTTGTTCTCTCCATAAATGATAATTATAATCTATGGATACAATATAAGTGTGTAGGAAAGAATCAGAGAAGAACAACAAAGATTTTTATAGGAAGGTCAAAGTGGCCCATTATTGTTTGTAGACTTGTGTCTCAGGCCCTCTACCACCGCAGCGAGAGCTTGGGCTGTGTTGCTGCAGAAGGTCATACGTGTCACCGCTGGGCTCCATCAGGAGTAGCCGGCGTACCAAGACTCAAGAAGCAGGTTGCTGAGTGTCGTCAAATCTGTCACAATTTGTCTGCAAACGGTTGGCAACTGCTTCCCGAGCAGTAATGAAACCGTGAAGGTGAAGCGTTGGGTTTGCATTGGTCTGTGGGAGTGTTTTTTTTTTTCCACCTTTATTTGAAAGAAACAGGTTTAGGAGACAGACGGCGGCGAAGGAGAGTAGGAGCTCTGTGGCTGCGACTAAGGAGGCGTGCGCTAACCACAACGAGGCAAAAGCAGCCAGTGTAAATACTGAAATGCTTTCATGCACAGGATAATGTGAACAAAAAGAAATCAAAGAAAAGGACAAGCAAAAAAGAGCTTAATAAAAGACGCTGAAATCATCGCTTAATGCAATCATTGAGGTCATTGGCTCAGTTATACAGACTAGGTTAGTTTTTCACTCCTTCACATTCATCCAAACGCAGCCAAACATCTACTGAAGTTACAGGTTGGACTGATTTGCATTTTGGGCTGAACTGAACCTGAAACGTGTTGAAGCAGATAAGAGTGTTTACACGTCTGTTAAAATTGCCACACAAACACGCCCACTGTAATTAGGCTTCTGTAACTGGTGTCTCACAGTGAAGTGTGAAGTGCTGAAAAACCCCGTGCACTTATTTAATACACTTTTACAAGGATCCATTTATTTATAACCAGGAAGTCTGGCAGCTTAAATAAACTGTGTGTGTGTATTTTTAGTTACAGGTACAACATGCTATGATTTTAAAGACCTTTTAAATGCTCATATTTACATAGTTTACAGTGTTCAGCAATCTTGAAACTAACCCTGCGACATGCATGCCGCGTGGCTAGCTGGCCATTCAGCAAATTTAGTTGCACATCATTTTGCACCATTATTAAAGGGTTAAAATCTGCTGTTTGACATTACACAGGAGCTATTATCCGATTTACAATCATTGTGCTTTTAATATACGGAAAGGTTTTAAGTACATTCAAATAACTCTTCCCTGTAAGTGAGTTATGAACGAAGTCAAAAATATGGACGACTTAGAGCAAAGTTTTGAAAAGTTTTCCTCGTTTCTCTCAAGTAAAAGCCTGAAAACTGTGGGATGGCCATTCAAGTCAAAGTACACAGACTCAGTGTGAGGCCTTCAGCACAGGTTGGAATCTACATGCTTAAACAGCTGGAGGGCACCAGCGCAAGATATGTCGAGTAATTGCTTGTAATTAGCATCATTAGTGTGTGTATGAGTGTGTATATAAGTGTGTGTTTAGGGGTTATTCAAAGGTAAGAAGAAATGCAGATGAGGGTGATAAACTGTTAACAACATTTTTTAACCCTTCAAAAATGTACGTTCACACTTTCCAAACATTTGTCAACGTAAGAACGTAAAGCAAGCTTTGCATAGCTTCACGAAATATCTGCATGTCTCAAAATGTCCACATTTCCCATAAATGCCTCGACTTTCACTAAAACAAAAAAATATATTTAAAAAGGTCTTCCTCTAAAAATGCCGACTCTTTTCATAATGATCCCACTTTAGCAGTGTATCCATCCATTCTCTTCCACTTATCCTTCTCAGGGTTGCCATGGGGACCGGAGCCGGCGGGGCGGGTACGGGTGCTCCACCTGATGCAGAGCGGAAATATTCGGATTTAAAGAAAAACGCTTCCTAATTATTAATTAGTATAAAAGAGGAACATAAACATCTCTTTTTCAGAAATGGTCTAATTTTAAAAATAAATGTTGACATTTTCCAAAAATGTCCCAACATTCCCCAAAATGCTCCATCTTTCCAAGATTGTTTTACTCTACCTTTACCAAAAATGTTAGCATAGTCCGAACTGTTGCTCCTATTTTATCTTTTCTTTTCCAAATTTTCCATCTTTTTTTAAAATTACAGTTTCAAGAAAGTTTTCAAAGAAATTTGATCTACTTCCGAGATTATGGACATTTAGCTTTTTAGCTAATCTCTTACATCCTCTTGTGTCACACCAGCCCTCAGCCAACAGCAGCGCTCGATAACCTGGCTCTCATAGAAGTGTCTGTTTTGATGGTCTGTATATTTGATGCCTTTCCCGATGCAACCCTTCCTGTTTGGAGCATCACTAGGAGCGTGCTGGCTGGTGCATCCCACCCGATGAACGGGTGATGGTGTTTCCTAAACTTCTTCTACTTCCCCAGGCAGTCCTCCACGCTTTGCGACCCTTACAAAAACATATCCACTTGCTTGTCTCGACTTTACAAAAGATGCAACAGGTTTTCAAAAATGTAGTCCTCTTTCTCAGACTTGGCCTCATTTATGAACTTTTTAAAAATGTACCAAATCTCCATAATATTGACTTTGGAACCTTCTGGGCTTCTCAAATGTACTTTGGGGCCAAAATGTTCCAGCTTTCTAAATCCCTCTCGCTTTACTTTAAAAACTGTCCAGGTTTTGTAAAATGTGTCTGCACTTTCTAAACGTTTCTGGAAACCTCCCCAACTCTTCTACTAATAATTCACTTTTTAAGCAGTGCTGGTCTTCATGAAGCACAGCAAGTTTTCAGAGAACTGCCGTCCATTACTGCCTGTCACAACCTTGAACTCTGTTTCGACTTGTTTTGTTAACATATTTTGCAATCAGTTTCTTCTGAAACCCAACGGATCTTCTGGACAACTAAAGTTTTGAGTGTCATCCTGAAAAAACTCTGTAGTTGTCTTGTTTCACTGAAGCTACAGCCATACAGTATAAAACTGCCGGCCTCTCTCTGTCTGTGTCTCTCATGTAGAGCCTGGAGGTGCTCACTGACCCCAGCGGTTGACCAGCCGGCAGTCTGGGGCGGCTTCCAGCCGTACGGTTGACTGGAGGCCTGAACCCGCCACACTGCTGGGCTCTAATCCTGTTAAGGAGGAAAGAGACAATTACTCTGCTTTGGTACGGTTCACCGATCAGATCCGCTCCCACAGAGCGCACAGAGCAAAAACAGTCACCTCCACCACGTCAAGTCCACCGTACAAACCTGCTCATTGCTCACCTCGACATGTGCTGTCCACGAATCGCCGTTACATTACCGGCAGCTGGTTTTAACTGGACATGATCTGTAAACATGGCTAACGGACTGCCGTGTGGATGAGGGTTCTTTTGACAAAGACTCGCCAAAAATATTCTGGCAATGTTGGAAATCCCCAAATAAGTTTCCTCTTGAAAAGGTTTTTTAGCATGTCGTGTTTGTAGTGGTGCTCTTTGGATGAGTTATATATAGGTTTAAAAATCAAATCAAGTGCAAGATGTGTGCACAATGCTTTTATTCTCATTGTGTGGTCGAGTTTAACCTACAAAACTTAGCCTGCAAGCCTTTACCCAGGAGTAAAACCAGGACAGGTGCCTTGTTGTAGTTTTCAACTATTGGTGTTAATTACTTGTTGGCTACCTGTGTCACTATCTGGACCTCCACAATAACAATGAATACTTACACAGGGCTTCACACTGGTGCCATTTGCAGAGGTAGCTGACAGAGGACGTAACCACATTGAAACTTCTGGGATTTTGATATTATAGGACACTTAAAACCGTGGACTCGGGGTTCTTCCCCAAGCACACCTTTTCCCCTCTTGGTTCTAAGCATCAAGAAGTGTTCCCCCAGATTTCCAAATTTTCCCAAAATACAAGCAGCACCACGTTCAGAATAATGTTGAACTTAAAAAAGCCAAAATGTCCTCTACAGTAAGGACCCGTTTCAACATTCCCTACCCTTCTGCCAGTCTTTCAAGAATATTCTTTATTTTGAAAAAAATCGTCTTGTCAAGATTCCCTGACTTTGAAACTTGTCCAAATTTCACAAACTCTTTGCTTGTCCTGGCTTTACAAAAATGTTCTGATGTTCTATAAAGAAAATGTTTCTTCCAATGTTGCCTCTATTAAAAAACCCAAATATTTCCAGAAATAACAATTAGTAGTAACAATTTTTAGTATCCAGCCTGGAGTTGGACACCCCTGGATGAGAGGCTGGCAAACCAACTGGCACCAACACTACAAGTCCTAATGCAGGGGTGTCCAACTGCAGGCCTGGAGGGCCGGTACCCTGCAGGTTTTAGATGTGTCTTTGATCAAACACAGCTGATGTCTTGAAGGCCTGGCAGTGAACTAACTATTTGATTCCGTTTTGCTGACCCAGGGTTAGATCTAAAACCTGCAGGACACCGGCCCTCGAGGCCCGGAGTTCTAGACCCCTGTGCTAATGCTACGCTACAGCCTTAAACCACTCACACTACCATACAGTGGGTATAAAAACAGAATGATCCAGGAAGTGTAAAGCTGTTTTCGTAGAAGGCTGTCTTATTTCTTGGACTTTTTAACCTGGGAGACTGTGGAAAGTTTGGAGCTTTGAGCCAGCCTAAAGCGGCCAATCACCAGGACTCACCTTGCAACACACATATGCACTCATTAAACAAACAGCATGTCATGCCCCTACAGTCACAGACATTAACTACGCAGATCACAAACATGCTTTAAACAAAAAAATGGGTGGGTACATGCTTTTTTTGGAGACAGACCCAGGGTGGAGCTTAGAGACACAAATGCTGCTAATCACCACTTGTCACAACTCTGACTTTGGTTTCAAAAGTTGCGTGTCGCTGCATCCATCTCCGTGATCCCGGCTGATCGCCTCGTCTGGGCTTCAAAGCGCCGCTTCCCTCTCTCGGCCTGTCTGGGGGCGTGTTTGAGGCCACGCTGTCTTGACTGCGTCATCCAGGCGTGCAGGGCGTTCACTTGTTCTACTTGTGATTGTCTTGTTAAGAAAAGCAGCCGAGGGGCTGTTTGCGTGCTCAGTAGCACGGGAGCGTAGTAATGGGTGGGTTTGTGTTTCATGCTTAATGCTACGTGACCTGCTTTTTTTAAAATCCCGGAAACATCGCTTTTGTCCTCGGCTTCACAGTTTATAGTTAGATCTTTAATAATTAGGTTTTTCACTGTCTTTTGAATAACAAGCCCAGTCTTCTAGAAAGTGTTCCCAGTTACGTGCATGCTCCATAACATGAAGAGGTTGGATGTGTTTGGGTGACCGATGATCTTTAAGTAACCAAGACTTTGGTCCTCTATCTTTCTTTCTGTGGTGGACCGGCAGAGGAAGGTAAACAGTCATATATTTAAGTGTAGATCCACCAAAATAAGTCATATAAATATATAATAAAAACAGCTTTCATGCATATTTCAGTATTTGTAGCTTTAAAATGGCTATAAGTGGGTCAAATTTCTCACTGAAATATTGTGTAAAGTTATCCAGCCCTGCTGCGACATGTAAAGGTATCATATAAAGTTTTAAGTATGACTCAGGAGGTTGGAAAGAGCCAACCAATGTGTGAGAACAGATCATTAACGTTTCACAGTGTGTTCACAGTCATGGATCCATCTGTGAAGGCCTCACTTTGCTTTTAGCTGTAAACATGAACTCGGTCATTTTATTCTTCATCCATTAAGACTCAGCTCATCGTGGCTTAATGTCAGCTCAATATCTTTTTTCTTTTTAGCAGCACACTCAATGTGTACAGGCTGAGTCGTTTGTTGGCACGCCGGGATTATAAATTATATTTAGCAAACCAAAGAAAAAAAAAGTGGTGTTCAAATGAGGAAGGAGAGAAGAAACCAGGATGGTAAACCTCCAGGATCTGAGCATTTCGATGGGTGAGTAGTTTGTGTTTTGGTGAAGGACTGAAACATTGTTACCACTTACATTATGAAGTTGTATAAACTCATATATAAACTCTGTGCTGTAATATATGTGTCGCTGCTCCAGTTGGGGCTTGTGGTAGTCTGCTTTAAGAGCATCATGAGTGTCTATAGCATAAACTAAGATAAAGTGACCTATGACTGTGGTTGTTGTCCATGGTGCTGATCAACAGCTGGAGTTTTTTGTTTTGTTGTTTTAAAGTGAAGCATTAGGGTAGTAGGGGCCACTGATGGAGATGAAACGATGTCACTACTCATGTGGTGTGAGCTTTGCTGATTGGCTGGGAGAAATCCTGGTCGTCCTACAGCCTCACAGAGGCGCATGGGGAGGTTCATTTTGATGTCTGCTGAAGTTACCGTATACAGTTCCTTACTAACCTGAAACCTTCACAGAGGAGGCAACATGCACTCCTGAACTTTCTTTCTTGGCCACACATGCACGTGTACATACACACACACACACACACACACACACACACACACACACACACTGGACTACTCTGGTTTCATTTTCACATAATTAAAAACCTGCAGCTGGTGATGCTGCAGGTTTGTCCGCGTGTGTGTTTTATGAAGAATCTCTGAGTGAGAAAGAGACAGCAGTAGGTGAACGGCACCCTGGTGCACATTGTGCGAGTGATTGACAGCTGTAGGAACCCAACTGGAAAGAAATCACTAACTGTGGGGTACCGCCCTCCTCCCCATTCCTGTCTGGACCGCTTTTGACTGACAGCCTGTCAATCAAACCTTCGTTGTGTCGCAGTCTCAGGCTAAAGCGTCGTCCTTTAGGCTTTTTTTAAACGGATGCACGTGGTTGCACACATAGAAGCACACGCACATACAG
>VUQR01012192.1:0-18945 GCA_015108515.1 Hemichromis elongatus
GACTGCCTTTTCTCTAACTCATCATTCCTACTGACTTCCCTTTATTTCTTTGGTCTAGTTCTCTTCCCATGCTGTCCTCGGCTCATCCGCTTATTACTCTGCATCACCTCCACAGTTAAAATCAAGAAATATTCCTCAAAGCTGGAGCTGATCTGCCTCTACTCAGGGCGGTCCCAGGTCCGAAGAGTCGAGTGGAAGCATCACAATGAGAGTCGAAAGCTAAAGATGTCAAGCAGCAGCCTTGGCAGCATCACCACCAGTCTCCCCTTGCCCATCACCTCTGACATAGCAGGAAACTACACCTGTGTCCTCCACCTGAAAAATGGGCAGGCCATTAAGGCAACACAAGCTATCACAGTGTCTGCAAAGGCTACAGAGGGTTTGCCTAAAGGTTGGTGTGTTTTTTGATTTTCTTTAGGATGGTTATTTTACTGTATAACATACACAACAGTCCCGGCAGACTTCCTGTCTGCTTGGGGATAATTTTCCATGAATGTGGATGCTTCCCAGATATTTGCTTCATGAAGCGCTCTATGGCATATTCAAGCCAGCCCCAGGTCAGTTCGTCTGCCAGAGAGCCTCGGGTTTACAGAGACGCAAGCTCGTGACAGATACCATATGTATGCTTTCTTAATGTAGATAAAGAGGTCACAGGTCAAAGCTCCTCCACAACAAGTCTTTATGATAATATCCAGCTGACTAACTTAATGCATTGGATAATATTCTACTCTGCATTTTGTTCTTTAAAATATGAAGCCATATAGGCTATTTTTTTCTCATCAAACTCGCCCAGCTAAAATCTGAGTATAAGAAGACAAGACCTTAGGACATCTCTTCCCACAAAAACTAAATAATTCAAGCTTATTGTATTGGTGGCTGTGGAGGAGTGCAGGAGGATGTGACAGTTGAATGAATCCCTTAGCAGAGATGAGTTCACTCCCTATAACCCAATACATCACTTGGGTTGAAGGCCCCCAGAGCACATCGTGATGCATGCTGATGGTATAGTTATAAGAATAATGCACAGGAAGGAACGAGAGTTGGAGGGTGAATGGCGAGTAGGAGAAGAGATGAGGCAGCAAGATTTTGTCTGATTGGAGCAGTCAGGTTGTGATGCATGAACAGCTGCAAGAGAAAGTTTTTGGACTTTTTGGATATTCTGATGATAATCTAAGTCATGCTTATAGACAAACACAATCTGACTCAATATTTAGCTAGAAGTTGCACTTTTTATGCACATATTGAGCACACTGAGTAAATATTTAAAGTCTAGGCTGAGAAAAGTTAGTGAGCTTCTGTGCACAGGTTAGACTGGATGTGTGGGCTGGAGATGTGCCTCTTCTTACTAAATAAATGCACACAAAGTCAGGTTACTGGCAAAGTCTGCTCTTCTCAAGAGAGACTGGTTAGAAGAAACTTTCACATGATGATGATATCATAGAAGTGCATAATGCTAGAAAGGGCTCCGAAAGCATTTCTCTCAAGACATGAGTGTTCATCAGTTTACAAGAAGAACTGTCTACAAGTGGAGGAAAATCAGGACCGTTGCTGCTCTCCCTCGGAGTGGGCGTCCTGCAAACATCACACCAATCCTGAGTTCTGACCTCGACCCAACTGAGATGTTGTGGTTTGACCTGAAGAGGGTTGTTCAATCAAGATGTCTCTGAAATACTGATGAACTGAAACAAGAGCGTCTCAAAGTTGTGTAAGTCTCAGAAGCAGCCACAGAAAAAATCCGCTGGAGATTGTTGTTGTAAAGGAGGTTCAGCAAGTTAATAAATTCAAGAGTATGACAACTTTTAGCCTGCACTCTGACTGGTAACTCTGTGTTTGTTATTATTTTTAATCAGATTTGTCTATAATTGTGACTTAGATGAAGATAAGACCACATTTTATGAGTAATCGCTTCATAAATTCTGGTAATTCAAGCTACTTCTTGCAGCTGTATATAGAATAAATATGACAAGCGTTGCATTTTTCCAGCATGTCACAGGGAATTTCGACTGAGCAGAGTGAAAATTCAAATAATGTGAGTGTTGGATGACCTACATTTTTTTTCTGTTGAAAAGTGGCAGACTGCACAAACAGCAATAGTGCAAGATAGCACAAAAAATCAAATCATGGTTAATAATGGATAATATGACAATAAGTAGTGACATTTTAAGGTTTCTGAACTGGGTTTTTTTCTGGAAGGCATCTTGGGATAGCGTTATTTTTATGCAGGGTTATCTTTGAGTGGGAAGTGAAGCAAGGTTTTAGTGCGCCAAACAACCCATGTTTATATTTATAATTTTATTAAATGAAATGTAAGGCAAGCAGAGTGCATGGCGTAGGAGTTAAAATAACAATGCACTGTCAAAATTCTTTCACTGGTGGCACAGTTCAAAGAATGCAGAATTGAACCAATTATTGTGCTGAGGAGCACACAACATACTTCAAATGTCAGGGATTTTCTGCAGTCATTTTCTAACTTCAGTTTGTCCATCGTTTGCAAAGCATTCAAGCAGTTCTTCAGTCAGCCTCCTATCAGGCACTCTACGCTACAATGGTAATAATATAAATCACTCCCTACCTCATTTGAGATTAAATAGATAAAGTAAGGAAGAAGTGGCAATTGGGGAAAAAACTAGTAAAGATATGGAGGAAGGTGGATGAAAGAAAGAAAGAAAGAAAGAAAGAAAGAAAGAAAGAAAGAAAGAGGACAAGTGGTCATGAGAAACTGGGGGCATTTATGCCTCACTTCACTGTGCTCAATTACCATAATTCATGCGTTAAAGCTGGCATGGAGAACAGAGCAGGTCAGTCTTGGGGTCAGCTCTCACTACAATATTCCATTAGCAACTTCTACACTCACTCACCAATCAATTACACCTCACACAGCACATAATGATTGATTATTTTGAAGCTGGCTAAAAGCTGGGACACTGGGGCTAAGGTGAAGCCCAAGTGCCAATCCCCTTTCAAACAAAATTTGTAAAAAGTTGGTGAAAGGGAACTTTACTTTTTACCTGTTTTCTCTCCTTTAGAGAACCTTAAATGAAGGAGTTAATTATAAATTCGGCTAATTATGTAATTACATAATCAGTCTTTGCAGTGATTGAGTGTGAATGAGGCTTCTCTTGTGTAACCCAAAGACGTCTGACAGATCTTACTGCTTTGTGTTCTGTCTACAGTTGAGCAGACAGACAACGGTGCGCTTGTTCAGGTGCACTAATTTACGCAATCTCTGTGGAAACAGGCGCCACCCTGCTGCTTCCCATGTTGCCCGGTGGCTGTGTATTGCAAGACTGATGTCACCCTCATTATGCAAACAATCCTGACAAGTTTGATCGCACGCATGTGCTCTTCCCACAAAATTTGACTTGTACAACAGTGAGCTAATGTTGTGCTTATGTAATGTTTGTGATAATCATGCCCACGCTTTTAAACCACCTGTTTTTTGATACTGCATCGGCCGGGATTGGCTTAAAGACTGCAATCCCCCATTGTTTGTCAGTTTGCCTAGAAGCATTTTGTCGCTGGGATTAGATGTCAAGGGAGTGCAAAGAAAAGCATCTCCAGACTTTACCTAAATCATATTTAGAAAATGAGAAATGGAATAATTAGGGGGGGTTTGTTGGTTTTTTTCGCATCAACAGCTTTGTGTGGAAGTGGCATTTCGCAGAGTTCATGTTGTTTGTTGTAATGATCAGAGAGTATCTGGTTTCCTTGATACTGCTGCTTTTCTTCTTCTCATCCATGCTTCAAATTGACAGCCTTTACTGTCCAGACGGAGGGTCTGTCAGATCGATGTCTTCGAAGAAGCTCTACAGACTATTCATTCTCTCTGTCAGAGTCTCGATTTCCTCACCTTATTTCACTGCACCCTTTGTCTATGACTGACAGCAGTATGATGCAAATGCATGTAACATGTTCAGGAAATTGGAAGTGCAAAATGTCCTAAAATATAGCTCCAAGTGTTAAGAAAAAAGGTTTCCCCCCTGCTTGACTAGAACAAACTGGAGAGCAAACAGCAATAAGTTCCTGGACAGCTTTAATGTCATTCAACCACACACCATCTCTCTGAGTTTTATATTAGCACCATTCTTGGAAAAAAAACATGCCTCTCTCTCCCTTTCCCTCACTTTTTCCTTTTGTAGAGAGTGGCGGTGACACCACCTCCTCCCTGCGCCCTTTTCTTGCTGCTTTATTACTCCTGGTGCCCCTGGTTGCCGCAGCTGTCGGTGTGTTGCTATGGAGACAGAGACACATTTCTGATCGCGGTGAGTCTTCCGGCGTATTCTTTTTTGACAGCTTTCCATGTTCCGTCCATCTTCGGCCCCTGTTGGCTTCCACTGAGTGATCTGGGCCGTGACATCCTCTGGGGTTGTTGTAATGAATCCGCCACCCCACTCCCAGCTCCTCCATCCCCGTGCAGCCGAGTGTATGTTTGTGTTTGTGTGTGTGTACACTGGTAACTGTCTTTTTGTACTCAGGTATCGAGCAGTCTCTATCTGTCCACTCGGGTGAAGCAGAGAACATCTATGAGAATCCTGAAGCTATTAGACAGGTGATGAATTCAACTAAATACCTTCTGATGATTTTTTTTGCCCTCATATTCCCCTCTCCTCCATCACCCCCCTGGTATTTGCTTCCCTCCCCCTCCCCCTCCCCTCCCGCTTTACCATCTTCCCTCTATAGTGCACTTTTATGTTTTTCTTCCCTCGTCTGCTTCTGTTTTCCTCCGACTTCAAGTGTCCCTCTCTCTCTGTCACTTGATGTTCATTAAACCAGTTTTTTCCCTCCCAACAGGCCCCTCCCCAGGGTCCAGTCTACATGGTGAGTTATTATGCGACCACACACATGCAGACACTGTGCATGTGTGTGTCTGTGCAAGTAACTGTGACACACACATTCACTAGTGCATACAAAGTCTCATTCTCTCTATTGCACCCTCCCTAAGCTGTCAGCAGATACATCTTCCTTCTCACTTCCAGTCTTCTCCTCTAATCTATCAGCCTTCTCTCAGATAAACCCATTGCCTATCAACTGTCACCCTTACATTAGTGGTATTAACAAATCAATCTCATTACACACCAGAGGGACATAAATCTGGCCTCAGTTCATCTCTTTATCCTTCTCCTCTCCGTCCCACTCCTTCTCACTCTCACTCTCTCTCTCTCCTTCTCCCGTTTCCCTTTTCTTCTTTATGTCAGGATTTGAAGCCAAGAGGAGAGGATGATGTCTATAAGGAACTGGAGCGGTAAGCAAACACAGTTGCATCACCTGTGTGTGCTTTTGTATGTTGTGTGTTTGCACTGTCACTCATGTGCCCCTCACATTCTTCTCACACTCACCAATCACCCCAGCCTGAAAATCACTCTGACACTGTGGCAAAATATCACGCCACATGCTGACAGGCAGCACTCCTTCACCCATGTGCTGTTGTTGCGTGGGCTGTCTGTGTTTGTGTTTAAGGAAGAATAAAAGAGACTGGGGCACTGGAGATTTTTGTGTGTGTGTATGTGTTTGTGAGTGTGTCTTTGCATTCTGTTTTCAGATACGAGCAGTGTCAAAGCTGATCACCTACCCACATCTTCCCCGTATCCAGCTGTCACATCCGCTCAGCTCCCAGCTGCTGCAGAAGGCCTTTTTAAACACAAGTAACAGCTAAATGTCAGAGTTGGGATTTTTAAAAAAAACTTCAGTGCTTTAGGGACATGCTACACAATTGTTTAAACGTGTTAAACTATTCTAAGCTATTGTTAAGTAGTAAAGGGGAAGCATTCTTTCCCTTACAATGCTTCAAAACATGTCACGCATGTATAGCAGTTGATACAGTACCCTACTGTCAAATTATCTTTTCATGAGTTTCCTTGTTTTAGTCATATTTGCTGTTATCCAATTTTATCATCTTCTGCAAATAATATTTGTACCAATATTATTATTATTTCTATTTTAATTAATATGTATACTTAACTTTTAAATAAAGACTTTGGCTGTGATTCTTGCCTTCATTTCTAAACAAGAAATTCTTGGGCGCGCTTCGCACTTGAGGTTTTGGTGGGTACGGGCTTCCGTAGTCTTCGTAGTGGAAGAATGGCCGTCTGGATGTGGCTTCGCTGTGTTTTAGGGCCTCATCTTCAACGAATTCATCGTTCCCCGGACCAGTCTCGACCTGACGGCAGGTCGGGAAGGAGGGTACGGGTGTGTCCAGTATTTTGCATGATTTTTGAATTAGCTGGATGCGAAAGATTGAGTAATAATTAATAATTTTGCTTCCACTTAGCTGCAGCTGCGGCCCGGAAGTGTCAGGTGTTTGTTATTGAAACGCATTGCAATGACATTTTAGAAATGAATGAAAAGACAAGGACGCGAGGACACGCTTTCCTTGGTCTCGCTGTATTTTGTTTCGTGGTCTAAGAAGAGTTCAGTTTAAATTCAATCTGTCTTTAATAATGTCAAACCGCTTCTGCTAACGCTAGCCAGAAGCCGAGGAGAACCCAGCAGGAACGAAACAGAAAACGAATAAAGTGAATAAAAATATTAAACATAAACAGGGACAATTTAAAAGCATAAAAACTGTATAAAATAATTTGGGAATACAGAATTGTACGTTACATTCAGTCTTGAAATTACAATGCTAATAGCTAAGCTAACGTTTGCTAACTTGTATAAAATTTACGAAAGCTCGAATAAGATAAGTGACCCGAAGAAAATTACATCACAACGGCAAAATAGTTTAATTCACTCTAGAAATTAAATGAGAGCCGGAGAGCTAAAGAATTTGACGTTCAGCATCGAATACATACACTTCTATATAGACTTACACACTTTATTAGGTACACCTTAGTATTGGTTGAGCCCTGTTTTGCTTTAGTTCTTTGTGGTACAGGTTCCACGGGGTGCTGGAAACATTCCTCAGGGATTTTGGTGCTTATTGTTTGTCAGCCTCGCATGCATGTTGTGAATCTCCCATTTCACCACATCCCAAAGGTTTTGGCTGAGCGCTGTAGGCCATGTGCGTCAAGATTGAACATGGGTTGCTTTTTTTGAGTTGCTTTTTTGGATTATTCTCTGTAAAGCCCAGAGATGGTTCTATCTTAAAATCTCAGTAGACACCCCGACTGGGTCCTGCAACCGTGCCACCTTTTAAAGTTACTTAAGTCTCGTTATGAAAAATTCAGCAGCACGTTTTCACTTTGTCTACATGCCTAAACAGTTGTACCTGCAGGTATACCTTATAAAGTGGCCATTTTCCTATATGTGGTGATGATGTGGTGAAAATGAAGAGGAAACGGATCAATAAGAAAAGATGTGCAAAAACAAACCAGTGAATAATATATACAATATATGTATGAATATGTATAGAAGTTGATGCTCATTAGTGCAATTGTTTGTTCACCTGACACACAAGTGTGCAGTTTTATAGAGTGAGTTCTTTCTGTCAGCAGAGGTAATGTAGCGTGTTGGAAATGTGAACACAGATTGATACTAATGCCGTTATCAGTTTTGCCTTTAAGTCAGACTTTAAAGCAGTTGATTAGCTTTTTGATTCCAGATCAGTGTTGGAAAAATATAATAACATCCTTGAGTCTGGATATGATCTATAAATGGAGTAAAACAAGAGACGTGCAGATAAAGATGTGCGGAAGGATCACAGTGATATAAATTTGATGTCACTGTTTTCCAACTGTCAGAAAAACATGGGCTGGACAATTTACGATTTTGGAACCAGCCCTCGATTTCCATACTTTATTGTATAATGAGCTGCATTGTCTGTGTGTAATGAATAATAGACAGGAAAGAATGTTTTTTCTTTTGTGGGAAGAAATCTGTTCATTGACCACCTTCATCGCACTGTCTGAAATGTGTCCAGCTTTTTTTCCAATGATTTTTTCAGCTTTGTGAATGAATTTATTGACCCTGTTGGCATTTCTTGGCTCAGTGCTGCTTCACCAGTAGACCGCAGACTGCTTCAAGATCTCTAGTTGCACACGTTGAATCAGCTGAGCTTTCACAGAAAATGTTCATCGCCTTCACCAGCTCTTTCCCACTTACATGATACTGGTGCGAAATCACTGTTTCCATTTATTTCTGTCAACATAAGTAAATCCAGCATTTAGCCTCTGCACTCAAACATTGAAAAGCTGCGCGAAGGGCTATAATAAGAAAGGTAGATAAAAAAACAAAATGCTGCAGATTCTATTTCTTGTGAAGAAGATTATGAGAGTAATTGCTCAGCAGATATTTGCGTGTGATGTTAATGTTCAAATTTGACCATTATCTCCACAGTCTTGTTTACGTTTAGTAGTGCTTGATTCCTGCTACACCACTCCATAAATTTATCCACCAGTTCCCCAACCACCACCACAAAGTCATCAGAAAACCTCTGCAGGCAGCATGATTCAGAGCTATAATAGAAATGTTAGGTGTACAGAGTGAACACGCATAACTCAGAACTTTTCTCTCTCTATTAATACCTTCATTTTACATAACACGAGGGAAACTACTGATGCATGATATGATCAGTATTTCCTTCTCTTTTGCCAGGGATGGAACTACCAACCTAGGAGTTTGGAAAGACACACTGACAGCATTCTTGGCTGGGTCAGTATTATATTGTAATTAACTGTATAGAAAGAAGTAGGTAGATTTAAACAGAAGTAGGTTAAATTAATGATTAGTGATTTCTTCCTCCAGGCTTCAGCGCTATGGTCTCTGTCCTACTACAGCTCTCCTCTTCTTCTTTGCTATCTTTACAGGAAAGGTAGGCTGATTCATGAATTGTGTGACTAAAGCTGAAAGTATTAGAAATGTTAGTCAGTGTGTTGATTGTTTGATTAACTGGAATCTAGTCAGCAACCATTTTTTATAAGTGATTAATATCTGTCCAGTGGGAAGGTTATTTTTGTAAATGTGAAATTATTTCACACATTTGAAGCCACTGCCTCAGGGTGGGAAAGTTTAATAGACGTTTTTACTGTTTTTTGATGTTCAGAGGACCTGAGTTAATCCATAATTGCTAAATGAATTGATAATAAAAGTAATTGTTATTTGTGCCAGATATGTTGATGCCCCAACATGTTGCAGTTAAAAATCAGTCTCACAATGGTGGATTATAATTTAGTGAATTTATTATAATACATTACATAGTTTTTGTTAGATGTACAGTAAAAATAGCTTTGAGCATCAGTTTGATTATTTAATGTGGGAGTTTTCTTTATTCTGTTTTTTTTTCTACATTACATGTTTGTTTGTTTTTTTAAAAAGATTCAAATAATAATAAAAGCGTCTTTGTCCAGTTCTGCTCCTTTGTACAGTCTCAGAAGATGGCAAATTAAAAAATAAGCACTGAAGCCATTTGCTCATTCTTTGTACTTCTAAAATGTGAGCTTCATGGTTTAGTGGATGTCGTTCTCAAAAGCTTTAGGACAAAAACACATTAGCACTATTTTGATGTTATGTATAATTTGAAACTGTGACTAAAAGTAGAATACATGGTAATTTATCTAGTTTAAAGAAATTATAGATATTGTGAGAAGTGGCTGTGAGTACAAATGTGAATATTCAAATTTTCTCCTAAAGAAATATGAAGCTTCATGTTCAGTCAGTAAAATTAATTAAACTTTGATCTGGTGACAAACTCAAGCGATTGCCACCTCTCCTGTTATTAGGCTATAGGACAAAGCAAGATCTGGAGACACTGACAAACAATTTAATATATCAAAGGTTTCAAAGATTTAATGTGTAGCTGTCATATTAAAAAAATAAACTGCGGCACCGAGAGTGCACTGAGAAATAAAATGAATATTAACTAACTAAATCATGAGATTAATGGTTTTTCTGAAGCATTGCATGCTTAGTTGCAATAATAGTGTTGGCATTCCCAGTTTACCATCTATGGTATCCAACCGTGCAAAATGAAGAAACGTGTTCACTTGGCAAGAAAAGAATTAACAAAAAGGCAATAATTTCATAATTTTAGCATTTTTTTATAAGTTTACCGGTATGTTATCTCAAAGAATATTCAAGTTTTTACTTCACTTAACATTTTCTTTTAGGTTTTACTGTAGAATATTACCACCTTCTCACTGCTATGTTTTATTAATTTGCTTAGAATGGCTCTAAATCATCATCATCATGATTTCCACTTAGAGGCATGTGGCCATATTTCTCTTTCTGCTGAGAAAGGGGGGAAAAAACTACCATTAGGAGATAAGGGGATGTACTTAGGAACTGCTGTTCGCATACTTGTGGGAATAATATAAACCTAATCAACTGAATCACCCAGTAAGACTGTGCATCAAGAAATTAATTGCATGAGGTTGTGTGTTACTCCTTAGTGTAAAGTGCTTATGATATTGATTTATGCACATGGTTGTAGGGTAGCTGTCAGCTTGTGAATCTTTTTATCAGTGCTTGTTAATGAGCCTCGAGTCTGGCAGACAGATGAAGGGTACACTATGGTGATGTTTGCATCACTGTTTCTTTGTCTGTTTTTAGGCTACATCTGCAGCAGTAAACTGGTTCCTGTGAGTCAGTATGTGGGAACTATTCTTGTGTGTCTTCTTGGAGTGGCCTGTCTTAGAGGTGAGGCTGCTGATTTGAACTCTCTGGGAGACGATGAGTAATTCAGTTCATTCATCTTTCGAGATCAAAACCAATGCTGTGTATGCTGCATGCCAATAAGATTTTATTACCATTGAGACAGTTGAACAAGGTCTACACCCACGAGGCATACTAAACATACCCTTGAGGGTTTGCAGTAAAATGTGTTTTGTGTCTCACTTGGACTTTGCTATAACTCCATCTGTCTTTGCTTTCCCCCTTGCCTCCCTTTGCTCTTTCCATTTATCGCCAAAGGGTGGGGGAGATTTAGGAACACTGATTATGTTCAGTTTATGACAATTCTTGAGGAAACCAAGAAAAGTCACACCCCCGCAAACAAGGTGAGATTATAGAAGCTGAACTCAGAAGCTCAACATTAATACTATTTTGAGAATTAAGAGAGATAAATGACTAATACATATTTTCTGCTTTCTTTACAGAAAAAACTGAGGTGCTATGACTTTGACTTCTCACATTGGCCTTTGGATTTCAGCTGGACAGAAGCCAGCAGTCCGTAAGTTTGTCTAATCTGTAGTGAACTTGAGTTCACTACTTTTCTGCTCTCTGCTTATTTTAAATATATGCATTCAAAGCACTGGGAAAGTACACTAGATGAATACAGCCACTGAATGTCAAATGCTTTGTGGCTCACTTGATTCACTGTAAACCTTTGAGTACTTTTTTAACAGAAAGCTGTCCAAGGCTGGCGTTTCTCTGCTGAGGCCAGAGCCCAGATTAAGAGGAGCAGCAGACAGTGTCCTCCACTCTGTCCGCACTTTACCATGCCACATCATCGGGTAAATGCAGAGTCTGTGTTACATCTCTTTTCCACCTACATCGTGTCAGTGCTGGTACTGATGCCGGTTTGCCTGTTGAGATCCATTTCTGCATGTTTAAGAATGGATTATTAAATATCACAGCAAGTGGAGATTGGGGTGATTTTCATGGGCACATCTGGGTGCAACATTTGTCAATAATTGGTGAATTTTGTGTGGAAGACTCTCCCATAAACAATCATATTATTTGGGGTGGAAATGCCTAGCACCAACACCACATCTGTGAAAAAAGGGGTAACATTGAGTTGTTAATCGTAACACACCAATGGGGACAAACTCTTAACCTTAGAACTAGGCATCTTATTCCATGCCCTTCATCCTTCAACAAATAAGAATTTTTAGCCTGTTAGCAGTTATGCCACAGTGTCATTATCTGTCTTTGTCTGCAGTTTTGTCATTGCCCACACATTTGGGAGGAGGATGCTGTACCCTGGCTCTGTGGGTTTACTGCAGAAAGCCATGAGACCAATGCTACAGCAAGGCCAGGCTAAATTAATAGAAGAGGTGGGAAAGAATCATATTTGGGGTTTTTTATGTAGAGTATAATATATGCACGTATTCAATCATTTTTGTCCCACTTTGTCACAGTTTGACGGTCAAAGAAACAAGCTGGTGGCCTGCGATGGTAATGAGATTGACACCATGTTTGTGGATCGAAGGAGAGATGGGGGACATAATGGCCAGACTCTGGTAAATGTCTGCAGTGATTTGTTATTTTATGCCTTGGGCTTGTTCCAGGGTCCGACAAAATTGCTGTCACGTTGGTCACGTTACAGTTGGTTTTCTAATTCTGCCACAGGTCATCTGCTGTGAGGGGAACGCAGGCTTTTATGAGGTGGGCTGCATGAATACGCCACTGGAGGGTAAGGAATGCTGTGAGCTGGGATATTTTATAGCGACATGTGAATTTTGTGCAGTGTGAAATCGTCGCAGTTATAGTTCAGTATTGTGCTGATGTACACTGTAGGTGGCTACTCTGTACTGGGCTGGAATCACCCTGGCTTTGGAGGCAGCACGGTAAGCAGTATAGATTTTGATATAAAATAGGTCTAAAATGTATGTGCTGCATACTGTACTGCTGTGTGCTTCAGGTTAAACAAATAAACAGCTCAGTGGAAAATAACACTATGAGCAAATTCTGGTTTTAGCCAGTGACTATTGCTCAAGAGGAACATGTACACTCCCATTAAAGATAAAATCATTTGGGAGGTTACTTAAAGTGTCATTGTCTATATGTAGGTTGAATCTGTTAATTTAGTCATGCATGAATGTTTTTTAACCTGTATTTTCCTTCAGGGAGTGCCGTTTCCCCAGAATGAGGCCAACGCCATGGATGTGGTGATCCAGTTTGCGGTCCACAAACTCGGATTCCAGCTCAGCGACATTGTTATATATGCCTGGTCCATAGGAGGATTCACAGGTTCTCAAAGACAAGAACAACACATGCTATTCTTTTTCCTTTTTTTCCCAGTTTGTTGTGCTAAAACAAAATAATTTAATTGTAACCTTGAATACCCAAAGGTAACAATGTAGTACCCACACAAAGCTTCGGGATACTGTAGAGTAATCTTAATTTCACCTGTTTATTCCGACCATGTCAACAAACATGCTAATGTTTCAGCCTTGTGGCCTTCGTCAGAGCATGGCTGGAATAAATGGGTAAAATTAAGATTAGTCAACCTTATCCCAAGGCTTTGTGTGTGTGGCAATATTTTTAGCTTTTGGGTATTCACCTTTAGTACAGTACATGATCAGCACTTAATGTTAAGTGTGAATTATGATATGTAGTTCTTCCTTGGGCTTATGTTTATCCCTTGTCTGTGTTTTCTTTTTCTTTTTTTGTTCTTCCTTCTCTTTATTTCCCTTTTTTAGCCAGCTGGGCAGTGATGTCATACCCAGAGATCCAGTCATTAGTGTTGGATGCCTCCTTTGATGACCTCCTGCCTTTGGCTCTCAAGGTCATGCCTGACAGCTGGAGTGAGTCCTAGATGTTAAAGATCTCAAACTCTGTGCAGCAAATTTTTGTAGAAGTCAGTATCTTAAGTGTATTTGGTCTTTTTCAGGGCCGTTAGTACAACACACAGTTAGGCAATACATGAACCTCAACAACGCTGCGCAGGTTCTCAAGTGAGTGGGACAGTCTGATTGCAGTGACACTAATCGTGAAAAGTCAAACTCTGAATCACTGAATGTTATGTAATATAGCCGCTAACAATAGCAAAACTCAATTTTTTTTGTGGATTGCTCACAGTTATGTGGTTGATGATTAACAGAAGCGCATGCCTCCGTTTGTGCAGATACCAGGGACCAGTCCTGCTGATCAGGAGAACCAGAGATGAGATCATCACCACAACGTAAGTCCACACATGTCATGAAATTTATAAAGTCTTTCAAATGTCTCAGCATGGCAGGTTTGCTTTTTACTGCCCCAGCCCACAGCAAAATGTCCACACATGATGCAGTCTGACCACAGAAAGTTCAGGGATTGCTGGTGACATGAAATGAGCAGGTTTTCTCACCACTAGGGTGAGCAATTAAAGCAACTACCAATGAGAACGAAGGGTACTGTTGGTTGACATGAGATAGGGTTACCTAGGTAACCAGAGCCTGGAATATCTGGCATCAACCACCGATGCGTGACAAGCAAAACATTTCCGGTGCGGACTTTCGTAAGCAGGGACTTTTTTAGGGGAAGCTGGATTTAGAGAAAGAGAAAAAAAGCGCTAAATGACATCTCAAATTAAAAATGCTTCAAGATGAAGGAGATGGGGCATGTCTAGCTACTCAATATCAGTGTCCCATAACCTGGGAGATGGTCGGTGACCTGAATACACAGACACACACAAGTATACATGATGTATAATTATTAAGTATACTGAATTATACAACCCTTAGGTACACGCTTACTTCTTCCAGGGGGTAAATAGCATCCATGTGCAACAGATCATGTGTCCACCTATGTTAGAGTAGAAGATTTAACAGTTTGCGCTCCTGCATTAGGTGTGCATCAACATAGTAGTATAATCTTTCCAGGAGTGGACAAAAAGATTCATCCCAGAGTCAGGCTGTGCATGCTCTATGCTCAGGGATACTACAAGAAACCCACAGAGACCTACATCTGAGACTCCACAGGCCTCAGCAAGTTAAATGTTAAAGTTGAGTACAATTAGAAGAAGACTGAACAAGTGTGACTTGTTTGGAAAGGTTTGCCAGGAGAAAAACTCCCTGCAGTACAGTTGCAAAGTTGCATCTGAACAAACAACAAGACTTCTAGAACCATGTCCTTTAGACAGATGAGACCTAAGTGGAGATTGGTGAAAACCAAACACAGCATATTAGCACAAACACCTCATACCAGCTGTCAAGCACGGTGGAGAAGGAGCGGCTTTGGTCTTGTTTTGCAGCCACAGAACCTTTTTACCTTGCAGTCACTGAGTTGTAACTCCTCTGTTTTCCAAAGTATTCAAAAGTCAAATATGTGTCCATCTGTTCTTCAGCTAAACTTGGCTGAAATTGGGACTGATCTCAAGCACAGCAGCAAATCTACAGAAGGATGGTGGAAAGGGAAAATAATCAAGGTGCTACAACGAGCCCAGATCTCAATGTGACTGAAACGCTGTGGCATAAACAAACACCCACAAACTTCAATGAACTGAAGCAAAGCTGTAAAGAAGAGTGGGCCAAAATTTGAGAGGCTGATAAAGTCATGCAGAAAATAATTAAAAGAAACAAATAAAAAGCTCAGGCCACAGACTGCTTTAAGCACTCCTTCAATTTTCATTTTATGTTTTTTTTACTCTTAGGTCTGTATAATAGCAGTGACAGTGGATACTGCTAATGTGGTTGTTTCAGGTACACAGTTCTGGCTGTGAGAACAAGATCACCATGTAACCCTTGTATTTAAGCTTCACAGTTGTGAGGGACAGTCATTCAGAAGAAAGTTGTTTTATGTGGATTAGATTGTAAGTAATGTAAAAAGATTTCCTGGATAAGCATTAACAAGAATGTCTTATTTCTTTTGGTTCAGTTTATTAAAGTTATGAGATAACTGTATTGTAGATTTCTCTTGAAACTCCAGGGAACATGAATGCCAAGGTGAGCTTTTGACTCAAACTGCAGAAAATATTCAGTGCAGCGAGTTTTGATTTGAAGCCCTTGCACCGTGTGTTTCAGTTCACTTTGCCTTGTAACCACTACAGGGAAAGTAAAAGGAAACTCGGTGTGTGTTACTTACAGCATTAAAAATCTGATTAAAGATCAGTATTTATCAGATGATAATAACTGTTTGGATTTTTCATAAATTACTGGCTTTTTTTTAGTTCAAACTATTTCCAGTAAAAACATCCTGTAGTCAACGTTTTCAGTGAAGGTTATGAAAGTTTTGTGTCTGCGAATGGATTAGCTTGTTTCTATTTTTTTAAATTATTTTTATTGTTCGGAAATGTTATTTAAATGTGAAAATTTGAAAGGTGTTTGATTAAATAGATAAATAATACAGCAGTCTGAGTCTCAAGACGGATCCAGATGGATTTAAAACACAAATTCTGCAGGATGGCAGTCTAACTCTAAAGTCATAAAGGCACTCAGCAGTCTTGCTTAATATAGGAGCACAAGCAGAGTGGAGCACCCTGTTGCAAAGAGACCCATCATAGAAGGGTTGCGTTTTTCAGTGTTACCCTTTTCATATTGATTGCAATAAG
The DNA here is from genome assembly GCA_015108515.1 of Hemichromis elongatus. Classification (NCBI taxonomy): domain Eukaryota; kingdom Metazoa; phylum Chordata; class Actinopteri; order Cichliformes; family Cichlidae; genus Hemichromis; species Hemichromis elongatus. The sequence goes on from VUQR01012192.1 coordinate 16,127, forward strand.
TTGGCGCTCTGTCTGCAGATAAATTAGACAACAGCTATTTGCAATTGTGCTTTGTAATTGTGCTGAGTGACTGTGCTCAGTCTGAGTCCAATCCCAGTTGTTTGCAGATGGGTTGCCTCCTACACGGTGACCTGTGCAGTTACCTTGTGATTAACCTGCAGTCAGTCACGCCAGACACACACGTTTCCTAGCTATGAGGAGAGGCTGCCATCCCATTTTTATTATTCACATCTAGTTTTACGTGTTCAGTTGACTAAAAAAAACATGTCAGGCAGTTTTTGTTGTTTTATATATATATATATTTTTTAATAGTTAAAATTTGAGTTGTATTTTATGTTTCAGGGGTCCAGAGGACATCATGTCTAACAGAGGAAATGACCTCCTACTCAAGCTGCTACAGTTCAGGTTGGTCTCTTAGCTTTCAATGTTCAATTTCCACTTGAGTAACACACTTTTTAATTGGCGGTATCATTTTTCTGAACAGGTATCCCAAAATAATGACAGATGAAGGGATCAGAGTAGTCAGACAATGGCTCGGAGCCTCCAGTCCATTAGAAGAAGGTACGTGGCACGGTAAAAGGTGTTATCTTAAAGTCTGTTGACTCCTATTAAACATTAAAAACTATAATTCACATTTCCTCTTCGTGATGGTTTCCTTCGACAGATCTTGTGTTCTTTTTCTGATCACTCAGAAAATGATTAACATTGTGTTCCTCTGGCTGAAAATCTTCACGGCACAGTGCATAATACCTCAGGATATTACAGTAGACCTCCTTGTTGAAAGTTTCACCCTGAGGTACAGAGTTACAGTGCACAACCTCGTGTTTGTAAAAAAAAAAAAAGATTATCATGCGCCTGTTTGCATTTCAGAAATTGTACAGTGCAGGCTCTTCCACAGAGAACCATTGTTTGGGCTCTGAGGTCATTTAAATTAAATAGTTTTTTATTCATTCATTTTTATGGGTGAAACCTTTGATAACTTTATGACTTTGTCTCTTTGGTTGGACAATTATGCACAACCTTGCATGCCCAAAAACTAAAGTGATTAAGTTTTGAAAATTGATAACCTGATCTGGGTCCAGGAAAGATGCAGTACTGTTGTGAGACGGGACAAAATTGGCCTGATTCTGCAATAAAATAATAAATACATTAAGAACGAGTGAATTTATTGTAGAGGGAATTCCCAGCCTTGTGGTGATTGGACTTGGATATCTACAGTTTTGCCCATAAGTATTTAAACAGTTTGTACATCTGACAGTGGGTTTTGAATCAAACAAGCAAAAAGACAGGCTTAACAAAAGTACTGCATCACCTGTTTAGGAATTACAACTATTTTTATACACAGTCCCCCTGTTTTCAGATGCTCAGAGATAACTTTCTTAAAAATAAGAAGTGCACTCGCCAGCTCAGCAGCACCAAAAGGTCTGAAAGGTCACAGAAAAGAACTGAAAGTGCATGATGACAGAATTATTGCTTTGGTTAAGAAAAACCACTGGTTACACACAAGAACAAGCAAGGACCTCCACAGCCCTGAAATAAAAGAATTTGATGAATGTTGGGAAGAGAAAACCTATGAAGAAACAGAGAAACAATACCACGTTATCTATAAAACATGGTGGAGGGAAAGTTATGACAGCATAACCAGCTCACTAATGTTTGATGGTTTTGTGACTGCTTATAGAAATGGCAGCATGAACTGGGACGTATACAGGGCTGCACAGATTCAGCCAGATGCTGTCAAACTGATCAGGCAGCGCTTCGCAGTGCAAAGGGATAATGACTAGACTGTCTAAAGCTAAAGAAATTGGATGGCAGTCATTTGATCTCAACACAAATAGAGCGTCATTTTCAATTTTTACATGCAACTCACTGCAGTAAAGCGCCACAAATAAGCAGTAACTAAAGGTGGCTGCAATTATAGACCTGGCAGAGCAAGGTAAGAAATACAGCATTAAGTGATGTCTGTGGTAGACCTCAGGCATCAATTGAAAAGGATTTTCTAGTATTTAAAAAAGTGTTTATACTTAAAACTATTATAATTTGTCATTTTATTTTTGAGCATCTGGAAATGTGGGAGAATGTTTTAAAGTGGCTTTAATTAATTAACAATTAATGCAATGTATTTTTAAAACTGCTTGAATTAAAGCTGAAAGCCTGCACTTCAGTCCCACATTGACTGATTTAATATCTGCTTCGGTGGTGTGCAGAATCCAAGCTACAAAATTTGTGTAATTGTCCAAAAACGCGTGGACCTAACTGTATGCAAAGTGTGAATTTTGGCTACATTTAGGACACAAACTTGCTCGTAAATTTGTATTATTAGCTTTATAATAACACCAGCTCTCTTTGTCTGCAGCGTCTGTGTACAGTGGCTATGAAGTGGATGACGACTGGTGCGTGTCTGTGCTGCAGTCCTATCAGGCAGACAGAGATGTTTCGTTTCCATGGAGTGTTGGTAAGCCCTGGGCTGCTTTCTCATTTACTAGGCAAATAAACTCCCCACAAACATAAAGAGTGTTTTTAATACGGTCTGATGCACTGTTAATGTTACCAGGTGAAGATATGACTCTAGAGGGAAGGCGGCAGCTGGCTCTGTTCTTGGTAAGGAAGTCATCCGCCGTTATCAGAGTGCTACATCTCTGCGAGCACAGTTATTTCCCTGTGTGGCTTAAAGGGCAGCCACTTGTTGTCTTTATCTGATCTTTCCAAGTTTGATTTTAATACATTCAAGTTCCTCCTCCTTTACACTCAGTGTCTCATTTCCTTTTCACAGTGAGCCCCATCGTCTCGTTTTAGGTCGGTTTACCTTCCCCCCCTTC
>VUQR01012192.1:18965-46063 GCA_015108515.1 Hemichromis elongatus
ATCACAGCTATTCACAGACATCATTACCACTAAGGAACACTTTCCTGGTCGCCATAGTAACCAGCTCACCTGTGCTCTCAGGTTGACTGGTGTAATATATTTCACCGTGCTCAGCTTATTGAAGTCATTTAACATCAAACAAGAGGAGTGCCATCAATTACAGCTAATGCTATGCTTTTCCTCCCCTGGTAATGCCTTCTAAATTAGGCTTTATTCACCTCCTGTGTAAACCCTTAAGAGATGGGAGAGATTTGTAAGGCACTGAGCCAGATAGACCAAACCTAATATAATCAAGTTCTGCACTTTTTGTTCATTGCCCTCCCACACCTCTCATTCCACATTCCTCCTCCATCCCTGCTGTCTTTTTCTCTCTCTCAAGGCACGGAAGTACATGCGAAACTTCGAAGCAACACACTGCACTCCTCTCCCCGCCATCGAGTTCCACCCACCCTGGAGACTGTAAAAACATAAAAAATGCCCACTGATGGATGGATGGACGAGGGCAAACAAACAACAGACGACTCGTGTGGCCGGTGGTCAGTTTTTGTTCCTGGCACAGCGTGAATGTACTGCTGTGATTTTGTTTTAGGATTTTTCTAAGACGAGTTGTCGCATATAGTTTTGCCGTGATGGCATCTAGAAATATCTGGTCTATTTATGCCCCCTCAGCCAAATCCCTGTAAATTATAACATGTTTTATTTTAATTTTCAGTGTTTCTCCTTTAAAAAGAATGAAAAAAATATGCATTTTAAATAAATGCAAAAGCCATTACTCACTCCTTCCAATCTCCCTCTCTTTGGCTGTATTTCTAAAGCGGCTGTAAGTAGAAATATGTTATAAGTGGATTAAAAAAAATCCTAATATTGTCAGGCCGGGAGAATTTAAGTGTTTAAAAATGCAGCCGAAGCCTTTCAGGTTCATTTCCTTTCTGCGGGCACCGTCTTTCTGAACAAAGCTGTATCCTAAAATGATGCTCTTAAATGTTCTATTAAATATGCCGAATGAAAATTTGACAAGGGATTTGATTCTTTTGTTCATTATTTGATACGACTGTTCAACACTTTACAGATTTACAAGCGAGTTAGATTAATAGATTGCTTCACATCCCTGAAGACCGCTGTCTGGTACAAGAGATTTTATTGGGTATTGTCCATACTTCACTTGTCTTGAAAAAAAAGAAAGAAAATTAACATGACATGAAAAAAAAGCTGATTTTACACAAAACTAAATAGGAATCAAATCATTTTCCTGAAGTTGTCAATGGCTTCTTTCACCTTCTCAAGCTCAGCCTGGCTCTGTCGTAGCTGTAGAGAGAAAAAAAGGGAGTTTCTTATTTACAAGGAATTCTTAAATCTTGAGAAAAGTGGCGAGTCAATTTCCTTTTCCCACCTTCTCGGCGTCCTGCTCCTGCACCTTCACCGGCACCTTCTCCTTGTAGTCATTCTTCCCCATCTTCTCTTGCAGTTTCTCCATCTGTTTCTCTAAATCACCTTTCTTCGTCATCAGCTTAGCCACTTCCTTCTCCACGTCAATGAGACCCTGTGGGGGGAAAAAAGAAGTGAAAATGGGAATAGCAGCTAAGACTTGTGATCCTGTTATTTTTGCTCTGTAATGAAGAAACTAAAAAAAAACCCCAAAACACTGAACTGCCATTCAGGTGGAGAAAATTTAAAAATAGCATCGCAGATAGCATAAATGTACATCTACTTGTATCTATCATGCTATACACAGGGGAATTCACCTAATTTAAAACCTACATGGAAAACACTAGTGCATTCATAGCACAAGGGATCTAAAATACACATTTATATACACACACCAGATATAACAGACAGATGGAAGGATACAAACAGAACAGGGCAGATTACTGGCCCTCACCTTGAGCATAAGGTTGACAGTACATCTGTCAGAAGCGATAGCCACAGCACAGCCTTCTGGGACAGGCTGGTTGGCTGTCAGAGGGATGACGGCCTGAGAATAAGACAAGGTCTGGATCTGCAGACTGTATTTCTGCACCAGGGACACGGTTGCAGAATCTATGCACTGGAGGTAGCCTAGGAGAGAAAAGTACAGATGGCTAAAGGTTTTGAGCATCAGAACAGTGCATTCCTGACAAGATACAACTCGGATTCAGTGCAGATACATTCTCTACATACTGCTGTGCAATTTAATTCATTTGAATGCAGCATATTTTATAATAACAACATATGGTATGTAAATTCTTTGGCATACAAATATCAGAAAATATGTTAAAGTTGAACTATAAAGTAGGAGAGGCTGGAAAATATTATGTAAAGTAGCTGAAAACTGCTTTTTTAGACGGATCCTTCCTTTTAATAGCAAGTTTGTTTCTTTAGAACATCAGAAACTTCTCTAAAGTTTTCAGGTGTTTCATGCCAAAATCTATGTTGCTATAGTCCACTTGATATGTCACCACAGTTGCTCCCCTCTTTAGATATGGCAAAACAAATGATTGCTTGTCATAAAATGCAGTATTACTGCCAGACATCAGATTTAAAACTCTAGTGGAGTTAAAATAGACTGCTCCAAAAAAAAAAAAAGGAACACTCGATGATCCCAGTATAAAATAATATCCCTAAAATTTAAGTGGCATCAATCTGTCCAGTCAGAAATGACAAACTATTGAGAATCATGTTTACCTGCTTTGGTGCAAATAAAAGTTGCTGGAGAGGCAACAACACAGACGACCTCTAGAAAGGAAATTGTTTTCACAGGTGATGGTCACAGACCATTGCTCTCCCTCTATCCCTCCTGACTGTTACTTGCAGCTGGTTTCTAGATTCTACATCCCACTCAGGATACTCAGTGAGTCCAGCTCCTCCAGGATGGCCACATCCATACAAGAAGGTTTGTGGCGTCTTCCAGACAGACACAAGGGGGCATAATGAGAGCTGGACAGAATGACCTCCAGCGGGCCATTCAAGTGTATGTTTCTAACCAAACAGTCAGAAACAGACACTACAAGGGTGACAAGTGGGATCTGTGCTCACAGCCAAGCACCATGCAGCTCAACTGGCATTCTCCCGGGAACACCAGTACTGGCAGGCTCGCCACTGGCGTCCCATTCTCTTCACAGATGATGTTGCAGGCAGCATAACATTTGCTACAGCATCTCCAGACTATTTCATGCCTGTCACATGCTCCATATGAACCTGCTTTCATCTGTGGAGAAGGCGCCAGTAGTGGACCTGCCAGTTCTGGTGCTCTCTGGCAAACTCCAGTCAAGCTGCACAGAGCTGATCTGGTGAATGTCGCCAGGTCCTCACAGATTCTGTTTCTACCAGTTTGATCAGAAACAAGGACATAAGTAGACCGCTAGAGGTCATTCTGTAAGGGCTCTAGCAGTGCTCCTTGTTGCACATAAGTACAGATAGCATAAGAGCAGGCCTGTCCAGCACTGCTAGTGTCCCCAGGTATCACCTCCACACTGCTGAGACTGTACTGGGGTACCGCCCTGGAGGAACAAGGCTCAACCACCTACAGGTACCAACTAGAGGTACCAGCAGATGCGAGGACACTAACAAAAAGCCGAACTAGAGAAAACTCAATCAGGAGGAATAATAAGAAGGGTACCATTTTCTGTGGTACCCCCCACCCCAACTCAACCACACCCACACACACCTTCCTCTGTCTTTGTTGCCTCTCCAGTGCACCTGTTTTCACTTTCTTCTGCACCAAACCACTGAAATAAATTCAAAGTGGTTTGTGCTTCCTAAATGGACAGATCAATATCCCAGAAGTTTAACTGGGACAGTAAAGGTCAATAGTTCCCTTAATTTTTCTTTTTCCATTTGAAGCTGGCAGGCTTGTGTGAACATGTTAAATTGAACCAATTTCCAACTGTAAGTACAGCACTGAATAGACATGCTGGTTAATTTCCACTGAAAAGTTTCCGGGAACCTAAGGACCTATTTCGATATTCAAACAATTTGAACAAATACGATAAGAGAAATGAAAACAGATGAAATATAAATAATTATAGCCTTGCTTTTAGACTGAATTTTGTGTGTCTTACAGTCAGCTCTGGTCTTTGTTAGATTGTAGTCAGCCCTGAGCGATCGGATCGTCTTGACAATGGTCATTATGAACTCCATGTCGCGGTCCACTTCCTCACTGTTCCAGCAGAACTACAACAAATCACAGGAGGAAAAAAATTTAATCACAATAAACACAAAACAGCACTCTCCACAAAAAATACATTTTTAAGGCTATCTGAGCATCAGTAAGGTTCAGCATTCTTTTTCTCACCTCCTCGATGGTGGGATATGATGTGACGCAGATGCTGGGAGGATCGCTCTGAGGTTTTCTCCGGGGTAACCTCTGGTACAGCTCCTCAGTGACGAAGGGCATTAAGGGAGACAGCAGGCGTAAACCAACCTCTAGACAGGTGTAAAGGGTCTGTCTGCACACCAGGGCTTGTCTCTGGTTTGTCGTATCTTCCTCTGCTTTACTGAATACTGGCTTTACACTTTCCTTGAAAACAGGAAGAGAGAAGGGAAAAGATGAGGGGGGAAGTGGAACTTTGAGACTCTGGGCTGCTCATTGGCCTACAAAATTCTTACCAGGTAGATGTCACAGAGCTCGTACAGCCAGAAGCTGTAGATGGCGGTGGTGATGGAGGGGAAGTCGTAGGCCTTGAAGCCGGCGTCACAGAGAGTAACAGCAGCACCCAGCCTGGACAGAATCCACCTGTCAGATACGCTCTCCTCTCCAGACAGCTGAGATGATCGACAGAAGTGTAAAAAAAAAAAAAAAAAAGAGAGATGTTTAGATTCAGGCAACACGACCCCATGCCAGGTATGTCGCAAATGTCAATGTGTGCAAATCTGTGAATACAAATCAGGGCAAACTAAGCCCCCAAACAGAAACTGTTTTTTTAAACAGAGATTTGGTCAATATGTGCAACATATATAACTCGAGGAATATAAATAAGCATGGAACGGTCTTTGTTTGTGTTCTGTATCCTTCATCTGTTCCCTTGGTCTCACCTGGGCTTTCTCTGATGGTACAAAGTTGTCTCCTAGAGTCTTCATGGCAAACTTCACAGCATTCCACAGTTTGTTGCAGAAGTGACGGTAGCCCAGGATGCGGTTGACATCCAGGTTGATATCTCTACCTGTGAGATTCATAAATGAAGATTTCAGTAAATACTAAAGAACAACTCCAGGGGAAAGCTGTATACTTTTTAAAATGTCCAAATGGAGATTTTCTATGTGCTAGAAGACATGTCATGAGTAAAAAAGGTTTTAGTGATTGTCTGATGAAAGAAAAGGTGCAGATCTAAACCCAAGTCATTTTCAGGCGTAAAGGGATTTATGTACCTGAAAAACCTCTGAACGTCTACTTTTTACTGACAGAGATGAGCTTTTATGGTTTGTAATTAATGTATGTTAGTGAATTTCAAACACTGGTCATTAGAGGGACTCTAAGGAGATAAAAACAAGGAAGACTTAAAAAGTTCACCTTGGCTGGTGTAAGCACACAGAGCAAACCGGAGAGCATCTGTGCCACACTCTGGGATACCATTTGGGTAGTCTGACTTCTGGCCCTGCTTCGCTCTCTCCACCTCCACAGGATCCAAGTTGCTGTCCATCAGCTGGGCATAAAGACCCTAGAGGATAGAGAGTAAGAGCACGAGGGATGTGTTCAACAAGTTTCTCTTTTCATCTTCAGAATATGAGACCTCCTTCGACTGCCTGATGTTTAAACTTGCCAGGGAGGAAAGGACCTTTAGAGGGAAAACATTCAGGGTTAAGTTCAGTTTACAAGTCCTTCAGTGCCCTCTAGAGGACAAGTTCGTTTCATCTGACTGAACAATTTCCCCGCAGCTGGTGAAGAGATTGATGGACTCAATAAAAGCTTGTTGGAAGCAGAAAGAGGTGCTTAATAAAGCTTATATAAGAGTAAGGGCCTCAAGGGACCCATGAGAACATGGTGACTATGTAAAAGACAACCCAAACAGGAGGGAGAAAAGAGTACATATATTTACTGATGCCTAAGTGTTTATGTGTATCTGAGCGTGGATTAAAGGCTGATTAAGCTTTACCTCCAGGGAGATCCCTGTAATGACGTCTAGAGGGTCGATAACGTTGCCCAGAGACTTGCTCATCTTCCTTCCGTGAGCATCACGTACCACTGCATGCAGATAAACCTGGAAAATGAAAGGAACACATCAGTGAGTCATGTAGTACAAATATCATATCCTGCTGTGTCAGTGTAGAGGATGATTGGTCTCACCTCTTTGAAGGGCAGCTTGCCTGTCAGTTTGAGACCCATCATTACCATGCGGGCAACCCAGAAGAACAGGATGTCATGGCCCGTCTCCAACAAGGTGCCGGGGTAAAACACCTGCAGGTCCTCATTCTAGAAGGAAGACCACAGAAAACAAACATATTGGCAAAATAACACTGAATGGTTAATATTTTAGGAGGGTTTTCCTCGTTTATACTATGAAACCAGAAATTATGTGGGAACATTTCCATCTTTCTCTTTTCTATTCTGCTTAAGGTATTCTTTCAGTCCATTGAAACAATGTGCCCTCTGTGTCAGCAGAAAGAAAGTCATTTAACCTCAGTGTATTACCTCATTAGGCCAGCCGAAGATAGAAAAGGGGAAAATGCCAGACGAGAACCAAGTGTCCAGAACGTCCTCGTCTGAAACACAGGAGCAAAAGTTATCTAATCTGCATGAATATGGAGTAGAATTAATTAAATTAGGCAGTGTGTGTAGGCGCATTATGAAGATAACTTCACAATAACTGTGGTACGGAAAAGTGACAAATTAAAAACAATTCAATCTCACCCTGTCTGAGGGTAATTTTGTCGGCAGACACATTAAAGCGTTTCGCCGCCTTCTCCCTTGCCTCTTCCTCTGATCTCCCGCTTACCCAGTAATGACCGTCCATGTCCTGCAGGCAAAAGAACAGAAGAAGAAATAAATCAGAGAAACAGACAATGACATGCACGATACGGATGCAGCTTTTATCTGTCATCTGAAATCCTCCAGACCTTGACAACAGAAAGAGAAGTCATCTTACCTCTCCCGGTTTCACAGACGGATCGTTGACAGTGATGAAGTAAGCAGGAATACGGTGACCCCACCACAGCTGCCGAGAGATACACCAATCCCTGAAAAAGAAAACAGAGAGACGGATGTGAAAACAAACTCAGTGCACACTTTTTGATAATCATCTCCTTTACAGACCTTAACCAATTTGTTCACTAATAGGTGAGGCGATGGCAGAAAATTAACTGGCATCAATTTTAATAATTGATAATGTAATATATTCTTTTTTTAATTAAACTTTCTCCGGTTCTGACTCATCACTTTCTATTAACCGATTTCCTTTTTTCCTGTGTGATGAGAAATCAAATATCTTCGAGCTTAACCAAGCTTGTTTCTGACAAAATTTCACGTGTTTTAAAAAAACATATAAATTTAAATAGCCATGGAAATATTCTGCCAATTAACTGATAACAAAAAGACTTCCAATTGTAGCCCAACTAAAGTAAAGTTAATATTCCCTAGACTAAAATTGACACCTTTTTTTGAGATTTCAAATGCCTAAAATTGCAGAAACCGAATGTTTCAAACTGCTTAAAGTAAAAGATTAAAACTTAAAAATAAAGTATCAGGAAGCAATATTTACTTGATGTTATCCATCCAGTTAAACCATGTTTTGAGGTGGTGGTCAGGGATGATTTTGAGCCTGCCTTCTCTGACAACATCAGCAGCCTCCTTGCCCATATCTCTGCAGTTCACATACCACTGGGGCTTCAGCAGTGGCTCCACAATGTCCTTGGAACGGCTGACAGGAAACACACACAATGGGGCTTAAGAAATACGGATAAAGGAATCTCAAACAAAAACAAGCCATGTTCAGCTTGTGCACAAATTTTACCTGCAAACTGGAACAACCATAGGGTTGTCTTTGATCTCCTTAAACTGGCCTCTGTCTTTGAGAGCCTGAAGCACCGCTTTCCTGGCCTCAAAACGCTTCATGCCCTGGGGAGGGAAGGACGAGTTAAAAATTAAAAATTCCGAAAAATAAAATAGCTGCATGAAACTATAAGAAAGCATGACTTTAGTGTCACACACTGCAGGGGGGAAGGACGATAATGAGACACTATACCAGGAAGGGAGGAGGCACGTTAATGAGCAGGCCATTTTCATCCAAGATGTTGATGAAGGCCAGATCGTGTCTCTCTCCAACCTCGTAGTCATTATGGTCGTGAGCTGGGGTGATTTTGACAGCGCCTGAACAGAAAATGGTGCAGAGAGACAGGCCAAGCAGAGAGCAAGGGAAAAAAGAAAAAAAAAAAGGAACAATTGTAATGAGGCAAGTGGCTGGGCTTAACGACTTGTTATGATTACTTATTCTCGGCACACTGTAGACCCGCAAGTGTGACATCTTTTTTCTGTACCCCGGGCCTACCTGTTCCAAAGCTCATGTCCACAAAGTCATCAAAGACTATGGGCATCTTGCGGTCACAGAAAGGATGAAGAACCATTTTTCCTTTTAGATGCTGATATCTGGCATCAGCAGGGTGAACGGCTACTGCGGTGTCTCCAAGCATAGTCTCGATACGAGTCGTGGCCACGATCACCTCCTCATCTAAGGGACAGAAACAGAACAAGAAGACCGGTATCGTAACAGCAGCACGAAGTGTCTTTGTTAACATCTTTTGCTTTCCATAAATTTACATACCAGATCCATCCACCTTGTAGGCAAAAGACACCAAGACCCCAAACTCAATTTTCTCCTTGTAACCAGGCACAGGCAAAAGAGTCCTGCCAGCGAGCTCCTTTTTATCCACCTGAAAGCCGAAAAATACATTTAATCAAGAGGGGACACAATGTCTGGCAGTGCCAAAATGGCTCTGTTACCATTACAGCCTAATAACAGGGTTATCACTAGAGCCTTTTCAGGGTATTTATTCTGTTCATGCAGTCACACATTTATACAAAAAAGCCTAACAAAGTAAGCAAGAACTCTTACATGCAAAAGTGTTTCATTTTGTATTCACACGAGCAGGAACATGCATGAATTACCGCATTACACAAAGTAAGGATAACAATATCTGATCGCAGTAAGTAGTACAAAGAATCCAAGAGTCTTTTTTCAATACTTCATGCTTCAGACATAATTCCATAGGTAATCTAAAGGTTTGTGCTGATATCCTGTCCTAGTAATCATTGAGTGACATTACTTAATGTAACATTGCTTCATCAGTCTGTTAAAAGAACGTAACTCTATCATGGAGATGTGACTCGGTTTTATGCTAATGTCTCCACGGCTTCATTAAGACATTCTCACATCATTAAGAGAACGAGCTGCAGTGCTCACGCCACATTTACCATATTTGGAAAAGCACATCTAATGCCATAAAATGCACGAGCTCAGGGATATCATACCATAACACTTGTACTGTATTATGATGGTTAATTTGATCATTAAGAGACGCCACATCCAATATGTGGCTATTGAATAAACATCCGTACACTCAGACTAATATTAAACTGTAGCCTAGAAATGGAGCAACAGTAACAAACTTCATCTCCCGTTAATGCTGCTCAGTCTGACCTCTTAAAAATCTTTATTAATCAGGACTTTAGATAGAAGAACTTTTACCTCGTTCCCCAATGAAGACAACATTTGACAACCTCCCTACTACCCTTAACAATGAGTTTGACACCTCATATATAAAGATGTGGTTTGGTGACCAATGGGTTTTCTCAAGAGTAGCTGCATAGGTGGAGACCATCCTCACTATCTTCTGATGCACAGCCATTCATTTTGTTCCTTAAGCAGGCATGAAATATGACAGAACCTGCTTAGCTCAGGAAAGAGCTTTAAGGGTTACAAGGTAGTAGACTTTCAAGGACTAACGAGCCAATAAATGTGAAATTATGGGGTGAAATGAGTGACGAAAGGTCTGTGTGTGCACCTCCTGCAAGTAAAGGCATCCTAATGGTGTCTTTGGGCTTTGTGTGATGTACCTGGACCACTGGTGCTGGTCCTTAACAAACATCACACAAACTGATAAAGGAGCAGCTTTGAAGTTTCCTCTTTGTCACAGCCACAGATCGCTGGACTCGCTCCTATGTGCGGTTACTAATTTGTTCTGACTAGTCTGTGCAGCCTCCCTGTTACTGTTCACCAGCCTGTTTTTTTCCTTCAACATCCACAACAGAGTAATTCACAGCAGCCATTTCAAAAACCAGGCAGTCTGCTTTGTGCCTCCTCCTTGTTTGTTAGCTTTTAGGGTTACGTGTTGCTGAGTACGTTTGTGAAAAATTAACTGCACCTAGAAGGGCTTTTATGTTCTGTTTGTTCCTGGCAGTTATTTTTTTGCTCTGTAACCTTCTTTGTCTGAGTCCAAGTTGAAAAATCTCCAGGAGAGCAGGCCAGGTAGTAATAGTTCACTTACTAAAACGCCACGCAGGGTTTAAGGAGGTCAGAGACCCCAAGGATTTTTTTCACATTTCTTTTCTTTTACAGAACAGTCAGGCTGAGTTCTTACACTTCACTTACAAGTCAGACTGAGTTTGGACTGGGTTTGACTCTTTTAGCGTCCACCTTCCTTGCAGTCTCGTTTTATTATGTGTTTTTTATTTTTGCAAAACAATAAAACTTTTAACCCACACTCCATAAATGTGTTAACTGTTGAGGTGGTATCACTTGTTTGGCCTAATCTGTCTGCATTTATAAATTAGCCAGCAATTATTTGAAAATACTCAGCAATAGTGAGTGCAGTCAGTCCAATTCAGACTGCAACTGTTTGCCAAAAGGTCGCCTCCTATCAGGCCTCCTGTGCAATCAAACATGGTCATGAGATGCAACACCCTCAACCTCTCGGCAACCATTTAATCATCAAGTTGAAATCTGCCAGAATGTAAAAAAAATAATTAAATATAATCTCCAGGCAGCCAACAATATTTTTGTAGATGTGTCATATTTTTATTTGTGTGACTGATCTGTTAGCTTATCCTGAATCAGGAGGTGGCTTTGTCAAATTACAGATGGGTTTTTTTGTTTTTTTTTTGGTTGAGCCAATTTAATCTAAGTTTTCTTGGCTAACGTTATCTCAGGATGGTGGCGCACAAGATGATCCCAAAAGTATTTTAAATAAACACCAAACACCAATATTTGGTGTCCCTGTATCGATACAATATTGCCATGGAAAATATCTCAATGCATTGATTTTTGTCGCCCCCACCCTCATTGTTGCATTGTGAAAATGGTCCCGAAAATGAGATATTTAACTGAAATGCTTAAAAGCAGACCGACTTGCCTCTATGTCAGAGATGGCAGAGTTTAGTGTACAGGACCAGTTGACCAGCCTCTTGCTCCTGTAGATCACTCCCTCATCGTGCATGCGGATAAAGGCCTCTTGGACTGCATAGGAAAGTTTCTAGAGGAGACCGGGTATACAGAAAAAATGTTATTTTTAACTATTATCAAACACAACATTTACAACACTTCAAAGACTTTAGAAAACTTACAGAGTCCATAGTGAAGCAAGCTCTGTCCCAGTCCAGGGAAGAGCCCAGTTTCTTCAGCTGGTGGTAAATCCTGTCTCCCTTCCTAGAAGGGATAAAAAGAAATATTTTGGTGTTTTTCCTGCTTAAGATTGTTTAAATCTTTGTTTTCCTGCTACTTCTTTTACTCACTCATTCTTCCATTTCCAGACTTCCTGGATAAACGTTTCCCTGCCCAGATCATGACGGCTCATGCCCTTCTCTCTCATCAGCTTTTTCTCCACCACCACTTGGGTGGCAATGCCAGCGTGGTCACAGCCCGGATTCCAAAGAGTGGTCTCACCTCGCATCCTGTGCCTGCACAGACCGGATGGATAATTAGCTCAAACATATTAACAGTGAGAAATGTTATCAGTTAACAAAGGAAATTATAGTTTATCAAATTACCATCTAGTCAGACAGTCTTGGATGGCATTGGTGAGGGCGTGACCCAGGTGAAGTGATCCTGTCACATTAGGTGGAGGGATGCACATCATGAAGATGCCCTTAGGATTTTGCTCACTGATACTCTTTCTCTACAGAATATAAGGACAGACAGGTTATTGGAAGCTAAAGTTATCAATTAAAAATCAAATTCAGCACCGTTTTTATAATATCCGAGGACTCTTACCCCATACTCAGGCTTGAAGAAGCCCTGCTTCTCCCACCACGAATACCAGGCAGCCTCCACATACTGAGGACTGTAGGAGTCGGGAAGTGGACTGACAACATCTGGCAGCAGAAGTGAGGAAAAGGTTGAGTAAAGCATTTGAAGCTCCATCAAGTGAAATGCTGAAAAAACTACTAGTATAACACAGTTTGAGAAGAAGGTGCATTATTTTCCATACGTTCATCACTCAGTGGAATAATAAACCTCTAATTAAAAAAAAAGCTGCTGCAAAACCCAGAAGGACAACAAAGTACAATAATACACACATACTATACAATGAGAAGTGTAAAGTCGCTTGGATGCTGAGCTTTCTAGCTTACATACAAACATCAAATCCTAAAGCCTGAGGTAGAATCTGTTCCCCTAAGAAGTAAATCTAAAGACTATTCTGGTTGTGTCTCTTATGTGTGTTTTATATTACACAGTGCCTACTTGGTGAAATGTTCACGTTTATCTAAAAACTAAATTTGCACATTGCCTACAGAACACCTTTCTGTGAATGAACAGCACAGTCTGAATGGAGTGACCACAGGCCTGAGCTACAAAGCAGGATTTGGTGCTTAGTGAGGCAACTTCAGGGTTAACCCTGGATTTTCTGGGTAATGACAGTGACTAACTAGAGATGGGATGGTGCATCGCCATGGTAACTTCTGCTGCAAATCCATCTTGTTATAAAGGAAGTTAAGTTCAAGCGACGGGGTCAATCGGTACAAAACTACCACCCGCTGATCAATCAATTCTCCGGAAAATAGTGTTACCATTAACATGGACCTCGTGCCCAGACAGCAGGAAGGTCTATTTTAGCCAGCTTTACTTCCTGGCTTTCAAAAGCTTTTATTGACATAGTGCTTTTCCAATACTTAAAGCATGCACGCTTACACCCACACACACACACAAACCTCTAGACAACTGTTATTTTGAAACAGATAATATAAATAAAGATAACTTGATTTATATAGGATTTTTTAAATATTAGTATACAGCTTAAATCATTTACAGTGCTTTTCATATCAGACACGTCACACTTTTAATGCTTTTAGGCTGCACTGTTCGAACTTTGCATATTTTTCAGATATTATAGTCTTTGTTGTTCTGCTGCCAGCAGACCTGTCAGTGTTGCCTCCCCTTTCCTGCCCCACTCTCTCCTACTTTGCTCGTCAATTCCCTGTTTATCAGGTGAGCCAGGACCAGTCATTGATCACTACTCTGCCCCTAATTAAAGGACCTTGTTCTGCCAGACCAAGCAGCTCCCCAGCTTCTACAGATCTCCACTTTCTTTTCTTTCAAAGATGGCAGTACTGGTAGGCTGTCTTTTTGCAGTTTTATTTGCTGTTTTACTTTTTTACCTCGTTAGTTTAGGGAGAGAAGCTCTGGGTCCTACAGCCCACTGATCCTAACTTGTTCCACTTTTTTTGTTTCTTTTTGCCAGGCCACTTACTTTGTTTTACTTTCTGTTTAAATTAAAAAGCTTGAAACTTGGGTGTGGCATCTGTTTTACAGGCTGTGGTCACAGAGATAAGGTAACTTTACAGTGCAATGTGCTTACAGTACACAAATCAACTCAAGCACAGTGAACACTTACCTTTTTTTTCTCCAGCAGGGGTGGTAAAGTTATATGTAATCACTCCCAACTCCTTCTTCTCAGGTTTGGCCTTTTTCTGAGAAAAACAAAAGAAGAGAAAAGCGATGAGAGACTTTGAAATAGTAATTTCCTTAGTGAAGGTGTTACTATCAACTACAAATCAGATGGCTAGCGGTTCAGGGTCACCCTTTTGAATTTTCATTTTCGAAAAAAAGATGCAGAAATTGCTTGTATGAATGTATGAATGAAATATGTTATATAAAGAGTAGAAAAGCACTACATAAGAACCAGCCAATTTACCCCGGATTTTTGCGATTTTCAAAACTTCACAAATGAATTTCTCTTTGTACATGTCGGGTATTTATACCTCAGATGCCGGCTGTGTCTTTTTCTTTGCTTCCATTTCTTTCTTCTGTTGGAATTTTTCAAGCTTTTCTCTCTTCTTTGCTTCCTTCTTCAGCTGGGCCTCCGTCTTCGGTGGGCCTGAGGGAGGAAACCACAATGACATGAGATACCGTACAATAAGTATCAGCAGAATGCAATAAGTGATTCGTGGAAGTTCCTAACCGTTTGTTGGTGCGCTGGCAGAGTCAGCAGCAGGACTTCCATTAACAGCATTTGTAGCAGCATTTGTTTTTGGTGTGACTGGGACCATCTTTTCACAAAGAACGATCTCCCCCAGTACCTTCAGGAACTGTGGCTGATTAATGCAGGTCGTGAACCATCTGGTAACATTCGTTACAGCCTTCCTGTCTGATGGCTCCAATGCCTGAGTATTTACAAAACATAATAAAGCTTATTGTTCAGAAGCTACGCAGAAAAACCTGTTAGACAGAAAGTTAAGCGCAGCAAACATACATATTTGAAGGGAAGCAAAACAGCTGTAGCTACAGCCATATCAGCCAGGGTAATGCTCTCTCCCACCAGGTAGGTGCTTGGTGCCAAAGCCTGATCGAGAACCTTAAGAACACGCATCAGCTCTGCACGGGAACTCTGCTGGAGCTGAGAATGCACAAAGAATAGGAGAATAAGTTTTCACGTGAATAAATCAGATACACATTTAGGTCCAAAGAAGCTTTTAAATACCTTCTTATCCACTCCCATCACCCCCATCAGAGGGAAGACCACAGCACACGATACTGGGGTGAGCTCATTGTCCGCAAAGCTGAGCCACTGCCACACCTGGCTCTGCTGCTTAGCATCTAGACCAGCCCTCTTCCCCTGAAAGGCTAAGTACCACGACACAGCAGTGGCCCCGCTCACTAGAGAGTCACCATCCCCAGCAGCGCCTAGCACCAGGGCTGGTCTGGAGCGGGCATTCAGAGACGCAGGAGGGTCCTCTGTGATGATCCGTGGCCGTGAGGACGGTCCATATTCTGCAGCTATGAGGGCCAGAAGGCTCCTGAAGTCATCAGGGTGAGGGGACACGTAGAGAGTGGTCATCTCTGGTGAAGAAATATTAAGGTTGCATGAAGTAAGGGAGAAACGTTGACTTTGTCAGACTGACTGGGTGCGTTTGCTGGCAGAAGCACTGTTATGCCAAACTTCATGCCATTCCAGGTGTGTCAAGTTTTTAAGCAAATGGTTTTAAACATATTTAATAAAAGCAGCTTTAAGCGTGTCAGAGTGGGTATCAAGGGAGCTTAAAACAAGGATAGATATCTTAGCCCGTTAGCTCTTTATTTCACTTTCTGCAGCTCTGAGCCGTGCCACCTATCAGACTGTCATGCAAACAGGTTAGTTAGCTTAAGCTAACGAATCAAACTGAAAGTAGTTTTCTTTTCAGCAGCTCCACCGTCAACTTAAATATACCTTTATTCAAACTGCCACAACTTTAAACTCACCGGAAAGTAAGCGTCTAATAAACCTTCGGCTTGCTATTAAACTGTTCTAAAGCGAGTCATGCGTACCTTTGAATGAAACAGACACAGACGTCAGCTCAGTTAGCATACACACATGTATGCCCGTCTGATGCAATGAAACGGCAACGAGTTCCGGGTTTCAACCGCCGCATCCGGCACAAAACGGAAGTCATGTTATCTACAACAAATATTATTACAGGTCAGCAGCAACAGCTACTGTCACTGAAGGTATTTTAATCAGCGATCGGCGATTAGATAAGATTACATTAGATTAGGAACGCCACTGTGCAAAGCTATTAATCTACAATTAAAGGACCTGCTTTTAAACAGTGTTATTAAAGCTGTTAAAACTGCTAATAAAAGCAATTTAAAAGCGGTTTCCTTCAAAAATAAAAAGTCAAAGTATGATGACAATGATAGTGATTAATATTAGTAGTAGTCGTATTAGTAGTAAACCACTATTACATCAAATCAGCTAATTGTTAGAAAATGATAATAAACAAGTATTTTTCAGTTCAGTTTACTTTCAGTTTTATTTGTCATATGCAAGTTTTTACAGGGTCAACATTGCAATGAAATGTATTTGACGAGCAAAAGACAGTCACTCAGCATTTTTAAATTGATAGAAATCATAGTTAAAATAGTTAACTGAATATAATTACATACACATATATATTTAACTATAAATACACTGAACCATATAATGAGTCTTACCCTTTCGACCACTTCCTGCTGCTTCCTCCAGATGTTGCTATTTGCGCTCTTATGCTCCTTGTCAAAACACACACACACACACACACACACACACACATATATATATATATATATATATATAAATAATTACAAAAAAACAATTTGCATGTAAATAGGCATTATAAATCTTTTATAGCTCATGCACCCTCGATAATAAAATGTAGCCGTGGGAGAGAGCCATCTTTCAGGTGATAGTTATATATTAGTATTGTTTCATCGTCATTTAGTATAAATAAAGCAGTATAATAAAGCAGCAGTTTACTGATCCGGTAAAAACTTAATTCCAACAACATCATGGTTTAATTTGTAAAATTGTGTCATTTTTTTAGCTTCTAAAAATACAGTTTGCAGTAGAAGTATAATATGACATAAAGTACAAAACCAAAATAAATGCAGTAACTGAGTAAATATACATATAAATGTCAAATCGTACTACCGGAACAAGAAAATAAGAATATTCAAATTAAGAAATTCAAGGAAATAGTGGACGTCATGTTGGTAACCCAGCATTCTCTTTTATTCAGATTTACAGATGTGACAGTTATCACACAAGTTGTCTTAAGTAATTACATCCAAAAGCAGAGTGTGCACAGTGTTATTCAAATCACAGTTGGTTAAGCTCTCACGTACAGCAGACTATTTGGGCAGCCAGCTTTCCACAGTGAATTTTAAGACCTACAGTGTAAGAAATGCAGTAAAATTTACTCCATCACTATTTTACTTCAAAAATAAATCCAGCAAACCATTTGTAACAACTAAGGAATATCAAATGATATCATCTTTAATTAGTTTTTCCCACTTTCACATATGGACGAAATTTACAAACCAAACTGAAACTTCACGGGAAAAGAAAGTTTATTAAAGGTGTCATCTTGAGTCTTATTTTTTCTTTTATCCTTCATTCGACTCCTGCCCAAAGGCCTCTCTTACACCCCCAAAGACAACATCAACCATTCCAAATATAACCCCTCCACCCAGCCTGAACACATTGATCACTCCCTTCCCACTTCTCAATACCAGTCTCCCCAAACCACCTCCTACAGCTTGTGCTTGACCTCCCATCTCTGACATCACTGTTCCCACATAACCCTCACTCTGCTCCCACAACCGCCCTCCAAAGAACTTGGTCACTGACCAAGTGTTATCCAAAGCATCACCAAATACCCCCACCGTGTCTCCAGCCAGGGTGCCAAGACCAGTGACCCCAATGTGGCAGCTGCTCAGCAGTTCCTCCATCATAGAGGAGGTGCAGTAATAAACACTACAGAAGCAGGTCTCCCCAATACCTAGCAGCATGTCTCCTGCTGTGCCCATCCAGGAGAGGAAGTCAGAGGTCAGTAGATGGAGCAGGGTGAAGGTCTCTCCAGGCAGGGTGGAGAGAACTCCGAGGTCTTCCTGGAGAACATAGGTGACCTGAATCCAGATAAGACAAGTGAGTTGATTTTACAGTGCAACTGCAGGAAGTGTAAACCATAAATAGACAGAAAGCAGTGAGGCAACACACTACAGCCAGAATTAACTCCACCTGTACGCCGCACCTCATTCCAGTCTATGGGCGGAGCAGACTAGAATAAGATGGTTTATTATTTAACTCTGAACCTGACTATGTTAATACTTAACGGGTTAATACATAACACAAACTCTTGAGACAGGCTCAAAAGTAGAAACGAGAAATGTCCATTTTTAATGGTTTTATTTTCCTATTGAAAACATTAAACAGAAACACAGGTCATCATACTGTTTAATGAATATAAAATCACAATATCTTTTAATTCTCAAGGATTGCTCGTAAATGGTGGAATTAGAGAGTGACAGGGAGCATTAGTCAATCTGTGGAAACAACTGTTTCACATGTATTACACATGTGTCTGGAATGTGGATCTCAGAGGTCTGACAAAATCATGAAGATGTTAACAATGATGTTGTTACAAACTAGGGTGTGGCAAGGTAATCCATGAAGTCTTAGTAATGCAATATGGGAAAGGGGACCCAGTATTGTACTTTGCCCTTAATGTAGACTCGACTCTATGGGAATATATGATATACTCCCATAAAAACACCTTTGAGGCTGAAACTCTTTATATCTGCACATCCTTTATAGAGAAAAAAAAAACTGCCAGTATGGTGGGAGGGGCAACTCTGTTTAAATTGTGTTTATATTTAAATTTTGTGTGGTATATTTTGGGATATTTAAGTATTAGAGCTATTTTGTAATTTTTTGTAATATATTTTGTTATTTTAATATTTGTACTTTAGCTTATTTGTTATTTTTTACTGTTTAGGAATACCTGGGATTAATAAACTATTCTAATTCTGATAAAGTAAAACTATCTTTAAACGGTTCATTCTTTTGCATCACCTGTCCAGGTAGTTGTGTGATTGTAGAGAACACAGGGCGCAGAGGAAATTTGAAGATGGAGAAGGTGGTGGAGAGGATGGAGACCAGAGTGCTGGTGGAGTTAGTGTCCATCTCTTCAGCAGTTTCATGTTCAGCTGAGGAGTCTGACCTTGCAGTTCCTGAACGTGTCATTTCACGCTGTTGATCACCATCTGCTGAAGTCTCCTGCGTGGCGTCGGCACCGTCAGCTTTCCCTGACTGAGAATTAACACCAGCTGCTTGTTCTTTAGTTATCGACGCCTCTCTGCTTTTCTGAATGTCTGTCTGTACATCTGTGTCACTTGTCTCAACTGCTTTCATGTTTTCTGTATTTCCAGGACGTCCCTCACTGTGGAGACCAACTCTGACTTCAACACTTTCCCCATCTCCTCCTCCGCAGCCTTCAGAGAACATTTCTGCCAATCCTAGCATGTCTTGCAGCTCCTTCACGCTCACTTGCCTCACCCCTTCCTCCGTCTCTCTGATTAACCCAACGCTGAAGCCACCCTTCCCCTGTGGGACAGCACAGCACGCCGCAGACCACAGCGGCTTTGTCTGACACTCCTCGTCTCCATCCTCAGCAGCCCCGAGTCCTCCCGCTCCAGTCAGGATGTAGAGATCACCCCCTACAGTGCTGCACTGGGGAGACACGCTTGACTGGACCAGTGTTGTGACTGTTGAATCCCAGTGGTGAAAAGGGGAGTCTGTGGGCGAGACAGAGTGAGATGGATCCGCACCTCCTCTGAGAAGAGCTGGTGCTGCCACTTTAATGTCTTCTTCCTGCTCTGTCTGGCAGAAAAAGAACCAAAACCAGCAGTTTAAAAAAAGAGTCCATTAAACTCTTCAATCAATACACTTTGATTTTTAAATGTTCCCATATAAGGACACGACTATAACAGAAACATCTCCAATTCCTGTTTTTGCATGCCCAGCTGATCGATGTTCACAATTATCTTTTAAACATATTGTTTACATTTTCTTTAAGCTCCATTTTCACATGATTTATTTTATGTGGAAAAAATAATCAGACCCCTTTCCTAATTAAAGAACTTTTTGCTTGGCCTGTGAGCTGAATGTTTCATAGGTGTTTTATTTTATATTGAATATACTTGTATTATTTAAGGGTCTGCATTAAAAATCTTTAGTTATCCCCAGACACCTGTAATTCTTATTCTTATACTTATTATTTATTATTATCCCAGATTATTTCCATTGTCTGGGATAAAGTATTCCAAGTAGTTTGTTCAGTGCTTAATAAAGTTATTAGATCACCAGGCAATATAAGGTTTATGCCACAGCTGCCCTAAATTAACAGTATTGTAATTACGAAAATAATGTCATATGGTTAATGCAATGCTAAATGATAAGTATTGTTGTTATTCTCCAATTTACTGTTTTGCAAAAAAGCAGAAAAAGATAAAAGCATGTTATTATTTTTGATGTCAAATTGCAGTTATTTACTTGCCTTCCCGAACAGAAAAATGTATTTTAGTGGTCGAATGTTGTGTTTAATTAATTGCAGTGTGTCAGCTCAAATTTAGATACAAAACCATTCATTCAGTTTATCTAACTATTAAATAACATTATTTAAGGTGTATGTAATATGTAAGTATGCATATTATACATAAATGCTCCTTTCTATAACGATGATGATTTGACTTTAGAGACGTAACGTCCTGTTTTACAAATTCAAATTATTATTATTTTTTGTGAAACATTAATTAACTGTACCTATTTGAGCACTGAGCTGGTATTCAGATGTAAACACCTGAATGTTTTTTAGAGATGAAATGTGTCTAAACTTTGACTGCAAAGAGTTAATAGTCATTACAGGCCCCAACTGATCACTTTCTTAAGGGGTGGCCATCAAATCCATGTAGTTTTCTTCTACTTATCCAGTTCAGGGTCACAGTTGGGCTAGAGCGTATCCCAGCTGTCACGGGGCAGGTGGCAGAGCACACCTTGGACAGGCTGCCAATCTATTGCATGGCTCAACTTTTTGTTTTTTACTTCATTTTCTTAATTAGAAACAACAACAACTGCCAAATAAATGAATTTAGAAAAATAACCAGTTTAGTGAATGTACTTAGTTACTTTCTACCACATTTCTTTACTTATAATTTCATTTAAAATTAAGCACTTCTACTTTAAGAAATGTGATAGATGCACTCTTACCACGGGTTCTCTCACCTCCTCTCCCTCCCTCTCAGTCCATCCCTGGCCGAGATGGAAGGCAGAGTAGACAGCTGTGTCACAGGTCGGTCTGGACAGAGTGGCAAACGTCTGCCCTCCCGGCAGCCTGTGGCAGCGTGGGCGCAGCAGCGGCCCTGCAGAGGATCCCTGAGGAGGCGTCTGTCTGTAGAAGCAGTTGCTGCAGAGGGTGAAGTCTGCCTCCGAGTTGTCCTCAGCTGGGAGAGACAGGCCTAGGCCCAGCACTGCCAGCAGGCAGACAGCCGCAGCAGCTGCACTGACAACAGCAGGACACAGCATGATGGTGGCGAGCTTAGCAGACCCCCCCTCCTCTCTCACACACACACACACACACTCACAGAGTGAGAGGGAGAGGCTTATAAATTACCCAGTGATTTCCGTATATAGATGAGAAAGATAATGTGGCCAAGGTTGGCTGCTGATGGCTTGTTTTCCTCACTCGCTCCTTGTTTCCTCCTCCAGTTTCTCTGCAACCATGTCTGTCCGCTGTTAATGTTAGCTGCACTCTGAGCGAGTGAGTCTGTGTTTGCAGGCACAATCTTGCTTACTCCTTCATTTCCCTTTTCCTGACAGCCTCGCCCCCCTCTGTCAGTTCCACCCTCTATGACTCTCCCTCTGCCTGTACCTCCACTTCACCCCTCCCTCTCATACTCTCTATGGTTACACCTTTAACTCCTATTTCTGTTAGGTACACAAGTAAAGCCCACACCTATTCAGAGCTGTCAATTACCAGTAAGGCTGCATTCCCAAACAATGGTTTCTGTGCAAGGTTATTTTATTGACAAAATCTTGCTGTTAGGTAAAGCACTTTCCTTAAAGTGCTGACTCTCTATCAGATCAAATATTTGCTTTGAACTGCTTCCTGATCAAGAAGAATTTCACACCTAAAAGTCCAGATAAACGAGAGAACTCTAAATATACCAGGGTCTGTTCACGAACTCCTTATTAGAGCTAAATCTGGATAGCGACAGTTTCACGGGTCATTGTTTCACCCAGAGTGCAGCGATTCTTGAAATCTGAACACACTCCCTTTCATGGCTTGCACATTTGCCCTCCCAAATATCAGAACCATGCCTGTTGAGGCATGACGCTGGCACTGAGTGCTTTTTGCAAAATCATTATGTTGCAAATAAAGAAATTTGCATGTAATACCACGGCTCTAGAGTCAACGGGAAAAAAAAAATCTCTCGCACTCTCTTTTAGTCATCAAGAGCTGGAGTCGCGCCATGCTCCCTTCACATTGCTTAAAAGTTATGGCCAACATGAGCCAAATGTACCCTTGGGCTTCAGTCAACAACAGTATCAGGATTCCTTTGCAGAGAGGTCAAGCAAGGAAAACAGTCAAACGCAGTAGCTGACATGGACATGAAGTTTACATAGTATTTTAGTGTTGTAAATATTTAAGAAAGCAAAATGCAACACAGTACAAAGAGGACTCCCTAATTCAGTGTCTGCGTGTAGCTGTGGAATGCAAGTTTCAGGGTGTGAGTTTAGGGTGGGGCAATAAACCACAACATAACAGCAACTTTACACTTTCACTTTTAAAAAAAGGGATTTTAGTAAACACATAAACACTGTCTGTTTGAAGTAAAGCTCCCTCGGTGAAATCTGTAAATAACCCACAAACACACAAGTGAAGTTTAAATAAAAACTTTTAGTTTTCTGAAATTATTTTTTTCTGACACACGGTTGGATGGGTACAAAAACCATACATTCCCATTCATGAGAAACACTTTAATTTTTGACCGATTTAATAAAATGAACTTACTGTAAGTACAAATGAGAGATGTCAAAACTGTAGCAAGTAAAAAAAACCCCTCAAAGCTGCACACATTTATGTCTCAGTTAAATGGTTTTAAAAGGACTGCGGCACTTCTACAATACAAAGTCTGAGACAGCTGTTAAGCAATAAAAAAAACAAAGGACACACCTAGTTGTATTCACAGTTTGTTTGGATATTTAGACAAAAATAATCAGCGGGTGGTTTGAAACTGCTGTACAAAGTGAAGTATCCATCCAGCACGGGGACGCTAGACCTTTCTTAATCCTTTGCAGACTACACTTTTGTCACAGACCAATAACCCGACATAATTTTACACAAACACACTTCTGATGAGTTTGTTTGGACAGTGCTGCTGCAGTTAAGCTTATGTCCACACGGGGGAGCTTGAGGCTCATGTCAAAAATGTGGACTTATTTGTTCAATGCAGAAATACATTCAGCCACTTTCTATTCTTCAACCTTACATCCACACACATTTCCCTTAGTTATAAATAAATCCAATCGCACACTCGGGCTCACTCATTAGGAATGTCAATAACAAGTTCAGCCTCGTCTCCCTCCCCTCTGTCTTCGTCTCCTCTGTCGCTGTCTCCGTCGCTCTCGCCGTCCTCCTCAGCTGCATCTCCGCTAAACATCTGTCTAGGAACCCAGCTGAAGTGGCCACTGGCTGTTGGAGGAGCTGCAGGGCCTGGTGGGTAATTAGCTGCCATTGAAGTAACAACCTAAGAAGATCAGAAAGAAGCAGAAGTTGTTTGGATTGACACAGTGAGGGATGGATGGGGCGTAAAAAAATAATAAGTGGGGATTGATGGTAATGTCACAGATGAATGAAGTCAGGACAAAGCATGTACAGTCATGGTAAAAAGACAGTACAACCTATTTAAAAGCTCAGTTTTTATGAATTTATTATCTGAATAGAATTTTTAAAAAAAATATCCCCTGGTCTCTTAGTGGGTCTTAAAATTAGGTAAATACAACCACAATAAACAACAACTACATATTACAGTGTGTCAGTAGGAATGTAGGTAGCAGCCAGATGCTGATAATCAAATGTACTAGGTTAACTGATAATCAGTAAATGTGAGCACCACTATAAAGGCAGACCATTTGGCAGTTTTCTGGTATGGTCATTCAGATGTGTGTTAACACAAGCCATCAGCAATGATCAGCAATCTTAGAGAAGCAATTGTTGCTGCCCATCATCTAGATAGGGTTATAAGGGCATTTCTAAACAATCTGTCCCATCATTCTCCAGTGAGAAAGTGGAAAAGATTCAAACATTCAAGACAGCTGCCAATCCTCCCAGGAGAGGGTCTGAACACACAATGCTCAGAGAAACTGCAAAAATACAAAATAACCAAACACAGCCTGTCAGCACAAACGCCTCATATCAACCTTCAAGTGCAGTGGTGCAGGGATGATGACTTGGCTTGTTTTACAGCCGATGGATCCAGGCACCTTGCAGTCATTGAGTCGATCTTTAGCTCCTCTGTATACCAAAGCATTCTACACTCAAATCTGACATTATCTGTTGGCTAACTCTGCAACAGGACAAACATCTCAAACACAGGAGCAACTCTACAAGTAAATGACTGAAAAAAAGAAGAATCGAGGTGTAACGGCTCAAAGTCCAGACCAACCTGCCTGAAATGCTGTGGTGGGACCTTAAGAGAGCTGTGCATAAATGAATGCCAACAGACCTCATTGAGCTGAAGAAGACTGATAAAGTCACACAGAATCCAATTACTTCCAATTATTGGTGCTACAAGCTACTAAGTCATTGGGTGCACTTTTCCACAAACTGCTTTTGCATTTCATTTTTTTTGGTAAATAATAAAGACACAGGGGTAATATGCCACGTTTTGTTTATCTCAGGTTGTATTTATCTCAATTTAAAACGTCCTAAGACCAGGTCATTTTTTTAAATATTATATCCTGATATGTAAAACCTTACAACTGACAGAGGAGGTACTTTCTTTTTACCCCAATAGTACATGCACTCAGATAAATTTCCAGGTATACTGTCAAACTTATGGATTTGGGGCTCAACAAAAGAGTCTTAAAATGTCAATGTTAGAGTAAAAAAACTAAAAAAAAAAACTGTACACTATGAAATCCACATATTTCTGATGCCTTTTACTTTGTTATACATCTGCTTCTAAACTGAAAATACTGGAAAAAGCCTGTCGGGCCATCAAATATAAATGGCGTGTTTATATACAGTTTGTGAGGATAAAGCGTGAAGTGTATCTGTTTGATCATTATTATTTATTTATTCATTTTTATCTCTGAACATCTTGTTTCCCCTCTTCCTCTCTCACCTTCCCCGTAGTCTCTTTCTTGTTTTTTGCCGTCTTTGTTTTTCTCTCTTTCTTCATTCGCTCAGCTGGGGGAGCCAAATACTCTGGTGGGAAGGGCATCTGCCCAACACACACGCAGGCCCCAAATCATTGTCAAATGACCACACAAACATGCATGCACACAGTCAGAGGACAGTTTATAAGACAGACACACAGAAAAACAAAGAAAACATACACAGAAGAATGAACAATACAAAGACAGTGGAGCAATTATAAATCTAAAAACCAAAAGCAAGAAACAGACTTGTGAATAAAATGACAAAACGATCAAATTATGCAAAATTTAAAAAAACAAAACAAAAAAACCAAACAGATTATGCTCTCTGATGAGATGAATATGACGGCAATGTTACTGTTGTCGGTCGCGATAAGATAGGAGGAGGGGAAAGAGAAACTCACAGCGTTGAGGTAGGCCCCAGAGCTGGATGACTGTAGGGAGTTCACACCAGGACGGGAAAGCAGAGAGAGATGAGGAGATGATGATGAAGGGAGGCACGCGCCGGGACTACTTTTTCGCCTGAAAAGAAGGTTGTGGATTAAACGAAAAGAAATATGAATGTGTTTAGTGTTTAGTTTAACAGATAGAAAGCAACTGTCATAACAGGCTTACTTGGCTTGGACATCTAAAGTAAGTCCAAAGAAAGCTAGCTTTAAAATGCCCCCCCCCCCTCGCCTTCTGCCTTCATTGCATATCCATCCATCCATTTTCTGCTGATTATTCGGGGATGGAGCGTTGGGGCAGCAGAGAAGCCAGACCTCCTTCTCCCCAGCCACCTCCTCCAGCTCATCCGGGGGAACAGGGTAGCGTGTCCTGGGATTACCCCGGGGCCTACTCCCAGTAGAACATGCCTGGGACATTTTGCTACTACTACTCCTAGTACCTCCCAAATGACTGAACCTCTAACTCTGTCACTAAGGGGAAGGGCAAGCCACCTTCTCCCTTAGAGACAAGGTAACAGAAAGATTATGCTGATTTTTTTTTTATCATCCAGAATTATAAAACAGTAAAAATACTCAGTTTACAATTTATTAGTGTTGACTAGAGACTCACATTAAACAAAGGGAAATCACTACTCTAACCTGTATCTTAACATTATTTAATGACTGAATATAAAGTGACTGGCCAAAAAAAGTCACCACCTGGATTTAACACCTCAAACAGGAAAGAGCCTTCCACCAATAATTACTGTGGCTATTCACACGTGTCATTTCATATATGGACCTCCATTTCAAGAGGAGAATAAAGCTGCATGATTTCTGAAACTACTAAAATTGGGTTAAGAACTGTTCAATACATCATTAAACCTGGATGTGGTGATGATCGAATGACTATAGATCACTTTAATATTTGGTGAAATCAAATCACACAACATGGCTATGTTTATTACTGAAAGGGTATTTCAACACATTGCCTTAAGAAAACTACTTATTGTTCAGTTCAGGGGAAAAAAGCTTCGGTTTAGTAGGGAGCATGAAGATTAGAATCCTGGGCAGTGGAAAAGGATCATGTGGTCATATAAGCCCAGATTTATCCGACTTCAGATTGATGGGAACCTGTGTGGCCAGTGTTATGCTCTGTAGTTTCTTCAGATGGTCTAGGGTGGGTTTGGTAGTGTTATTTGTCTGAAAATGTGATCAGTTAACTACCGGAATACACTGAGTGCTCAGGATTTTTACACCACTGAAGTTTTTTCTTCCCTGAATTCACTGGCTTATTCCAAGATGACTCAAAAGTGAACGGTTCTGATTGATCTACCTGGTAATTTGTTTACTTAAATAGCCGA
This sequence comes from Hemichromis elongatus, assembly GCA_015108515.1. NCBI lineage: Eukaryota > Metazoa > Chordata > Actinopteri > Cichliformes > Cichlidae > Hemichromis > Hemichromis elongatus. Next base: position 45,889 of record VUQR01012192.1, read on the forward strand.
CTTACTTCTTAGGTCCCTCTCGTTCCCTTTCCCTCTCTCTGGGTCCTTCCCCCTCACTGTTTTCTGAGGAAACAGTTGCTTCTGAATCTGATGACGAAAACAAAAACAAAACTGATCCAACAGGACTTCAGAAGCAACAGCTTTTTTTTTTTTTTTTTTTTTTTATTCAACAATG